>CAUYON010081438.1:0-41753 GCA_963573935.1 Arctocebus calabarensis
CACCCTGGATAGTGTGCTGTGGCACCATAGCTCACAGCAACCTCCAATTCCTGGGCTCAAGCGAGTCTCCTGCCTCCGCCTCCCAAGCAGCTGGGACTACAGGCGCCCGCCACAACGCCTGGCCATTTTTTGGTTGCAGCCGTCATTGTTGTTTGGCAGGCCCGGGTTGGATTCGAATGTGCCAGCTCAAGTGTACATGGCTGGCGCCTTAGCCCATTGAGCCATAGGCGCGGAGACGAATAACTGCATCTTGATCAGCCAGAACAGAAAGAATCCTCCCTTATTAATCCCAGGGTGTCAGATTAAGACCTCATACCTCTTGAAAGATAAATACCTTAAAATTCCAGTTGACTTCCTTAGTAGAGATTTTCCATCTGCATGCTGCAGTTTTTGTCAAAGGAACAGTTTTACTTTTGCATTCATGACAGATTTTCATTTTCATCACTTGGGAGTGGTCATTTAAAATTGTTTCCTCGTGGAGTTTTGTGTGATGGGATTTGACCCTTATTAATTGTTTCAACATTTTCCTTTCAACATTTCTGAGAAATTTAACAATCCTTCCTGGTAGCCTACAGTGTGCTTGCCCTCCCTTATCTCCAATTCCCAGATTCGGCGTCCCCACTTAACACCTCTACGTGTCACTTAGGATTGCAGCTGTCATCCCTTCTCCCTGCTGACCTCATGCCTCACTTCTGGCCCACCTCATCCCTACCCCTCCATGGATTCTCTGTGCTCTACTCAGAGAGCTTGCCCTCACAAGCAGGTGCAATCCCATTGTTCCCAATCCCTTAAACACGTCTATAGATTCCTCTGTTTCATCACCTCCTTTCTCCACCACACTTGCCACCTTCTCAGTCATTCTCTGTCCAATATTCCAGGCCTTTACTCAAGACCCTTTTCTAGGATCCCTTTCTCCAGCAGCACCTGAATTTCCTGCACCTAGATAACCAATGATTGTTTGTGAAGCCTTTGGTTAAGTGTAAATTCTTCCAAATTGCCTTACCAGATCCTGAAAATCAATTTCCCTGGCACCTTTCTGCTCCCCGCCTTGTGGCACTGACCACATTCTACTATCATTGTCTTCCTGCTTTTCTGCAATCCTCTGTGGTCTGTAAGCACCTGGAGGGCAAGTGCATTTGTCCATTTTGTGTGTCTTGTTCACCATTATTTCCCAGGGCCTAGCAGACACTGAGTGCATGATTGTTGAATGAATACTTACACACTGACATGCAGACAGACAGACAGATGTAGTGATACACAATGTTTTAGACGGAGCTCCTATTTTTGAAAGGCTTATAGTCTGTACATTAGATGATTATGAAAGGCTTTACTTTCTGTACATTAGATGATTATGTGGAATAATTAAAAGGACATGTTTTTTAATTAGGTCTGGATTTATATCCCAGATTTCTAATGTAGCAGCCCTGTCAATTTGGGTAATTTGTCCAACCTTCCTGAATCTCAACATGTGCATCAGTAGGGATGAACGATGTCTCCTTGGTGGGATCCTTATGAGGATAAAGTAAACAACACTAAACACATACTGTACACAGGAACTCAAAGATGTTAGCTCCCTTCCTCTCCAACATGAAGCTCTGCTTCCACTTAAATCTTGCTCACCTTGTCAGTGAACTTGAGATGCTCCTCCCCCATATATGTGATCACAAGCTTACGTAGTTTTGTAAAACAATATTGAAGAGAAGCGTGTAAGAGAATTTATATTTATTTAAACAATATTCAGGAATATAATTCATTGAAAGAACATGTGTATCAATAATTTATAAAGTTAAAGCATTGTGTGTCAAATATCTTACCTTACTGAATAGGATAAGTAAACTTCAAATTAAATTTCAATGGGAAGAGCTCACTTTTATAGTATGCGGTTCAAGTTTCAGATTGCTATTAAATTTTACAGTACCACATTTCACACATAATTGTAACAGATATAAACTTAAACATTTACATTTTCAATGAAAATTACAAACTATATTAGAGTTGTAGTTTTATACTCGGTAACTAGTGATGTCAATTTTAGACCAATTTTTTTCTCTAAATAATGGTATTGTTTTACTTCACTGTGTAATGAGTTAATAGATATGCAGACAAAAGATCTGTTTCCTTGCCATTATTTTTCCAGTAAAAGTACATCCTCTAAATGAAGACACAACACGGTGTACTGAGATAGCCTTATTTCCAAAAAATTTACAACCCAAGGGATAGTTTTGCATGTTTTTCTCACCGGTTGGATTGTGGCTAATTGTGGCCAAGTGTTTTGATGCTGTTGGTTTGGCTCTTAAATGAAACTGGATCCTGACAACAAAGTTCAAGAATTATTGTCGGCTTCTCTGCATAACTTAGAAGCATCTCCAAAGGCATATGTACTATTGCCCTGGCAGACATATATACACGAGTACAGTGTAACACCTCTATTCTCCATGCTTGGCAAGTTAATGTGGATGTTCATTTTTATAGCCGCTAACTTATTAGCTGTGGATTACGTTGTCACTTTGTGTGTTACATTTCCAAGCATAAGAAGTGTGAGTGAGTTCTAAGACATGTGAAATGAAGGATCAGCTCGCAAAAGCTGGTCTTGAAGGCATCAGAGAGTAGGAATAAAGACTTCATCATGCAGTTCCTGGAGCCTGCCAATTCCTTGATTGACAGCTCTCTGTATGGCAAGTCTTGAGGGATTGGGTATTTAAATCTTAATTACAAAAAAGTGTTACAGAATACTAAAAATCATTCAATGAAACTTGAAAGCTTATAATGTAGCATTTCTCTATTAATCTCTCATACAGAATAAATTTGATTGACAAGATCCATACACATTGTGTAAAGAATTTAGGAAATCAGTACAAAACTAAATGAAAAATTTTATGTATCCTCTTCTATAAATTAAATTGCCCTACAATTGTGTACACAAAAATAAAACAGATTAAAACAAACTTTGTTATGGGATATAATTCTTTTCTTTCTGGGTTTTTTTGAGACAGAGTCTCCCTCTGTTGCCCTGGATAGAGCATCTTTGCATCATAGCTCACACCAACCTTAATCTCTTGGACTCAAGTGATCTTCTTGCCTCAGCCTCCCAAGAAACTGGGATTATAGGTGCCCATCAGGACACCCAGTTAGTTTTTTCTATTTTTAGTCAAGACAGGGTCTTGCTCTTGCTTAGGCTGGCCTTGAACTCCTGAGTTCAGGCAATCACTCTCCTCAGCCTCCCAAAGTGCTAGGATTACAGCCATGAACCACCATCCTTGGCCTTTGGGATATAATTTAACTGGCCTAAATAACTAAAGTCTTACCAACAAGATTCAAACAAACTAAAATTATACAAATAGCTGAACAGTAAAGAGTTTTTAAAAATAAAAATTGAGGAACAGTCATAGAAAATCAATTATCCTCTTGGTATATCTATGTTGTTCTCTTATTAATTGATTAACTCAATAAAAACTTATTAAAAGATATTAATTTAACAAACATAAGAGTCCAAACCCTTTACCATGTGCAGAGAATGTGGAGATAATAATTGTGGGGTCATATAAAATCCAGTGGGAAAATTCTCATGAAAGCATATCATAACATAGAATGTCATTAAAGTAAAATCAAACGTCTGGATGTCTTTTGTTCTCTCACACCTTGTATCCACTCTCCATTCTTTTCACGTTTGCTCTGTTTTTGGGGGAAATTAATCTATATGGACTATATCAATCAGACACTGAGGTTTCTAGACAAATACAATAAACAAGACACATACAGTTAACCATTGAACAACAGAGAGGTTGGGGCACTGACCCTCCATTATATGAAATCCATATATAACTTTTGGGTCCCTAAAACCTTGACTACTAATAGCATACTATAGACTGGAAGCTTTGCCAATACCATAGTCAATAATCACCTATTTTGTAAGTTGTATGTATTATATACTGTATTCTTACTATAAAGTAAACTAGATAAAAGAAAATGTTACTAAGAAATTCCTAAGGAAAAAAAAACATTCACTATTCATGAAGTGGAAGTGGATCATCACAGAGGTTATCCTCCTTGTGGTCTTTATGTTGAGTAGGCTGAGGAGGAGAAGGAAGAGAAGGTGTTGGTCCTGTTATTTCGGGGGTGGCAGAGGTGAAAGAGGAGAGAGAAGAGATAGGCATAAATAAAAGCATGACTTTTATTGAAAAATCTGCATGTAAGTGGAGCCATGCAGTTTAAGCCTATATCCTTCAAGGGTCAACTGGATGAATGTGTGAAAAGAGATTTATTATGAGGGACTGGAACATGATTATGGAGGCTGAAAAACCCCATGGTCTTCCATCTGCACACTGGAGGCCCAGGAAACCTATAATGTAGTTCCAGTCCCTAGCTGAAAGGTCGAAGAAGTAGGGGAGCCAATGGTGCAAGAACCACCCCAAGTTCCCAAGGCTTAAGAAACAGGAATGCTTTGTTAACGGTGGGAGGAAATGAATGTCTCAGCTTAGCAGAAAGCAAATTCTTTCTTATTCTGCCTTCTTGTTGTATGGAGGCCCTCAACAGATTGAGTGATGCCCACCCATATTGATGAGGGCAACCTTCTTTATTCAGTTTACTGATTCAAATATTAATCTCTTCCAGATACATGAAGAAATAATTTTTTGCCAGCCACATGGGCCTCCCTTACCTGGTCAAGTTGACACATAAAATTAACCTTCACAATTCCTTTGTTCTTTGGTTTCTGGTTGGGTTCAGCCAATGGAGATGCTGGCAGCAAATCATAAGAAGGGAGAAATATGAAGTGGGGTATTGAATGTCCCAGCTCTTTCTACAATCTGTTGTAGATGTTTCCACATCTGTTCATCAAAACCCACAGCTTCTTTCCAATAACGTCCCCCTGATACTCATTTGAACATGCCACACATTTCCTGCAAGGCCTGACTGATGGATTGTGGGAAAATCAAATCCTTTGGGGATTCCAGAAAAACTTCATAAAGTGACATTTGAGTTGGATCTTCATGAGAAGTGGGAGTTCCATAGGAAACATTCAGAGTGCTTTGAATGTATGACAAATGGATGAAAATAAATAATAAACTAAGAATGGTGTGGGGGGAAGACAGTGAAGGGCCTTACATTTCCTACAGAGGTATATTGACTTGGCCCAAAGAATATAGGCAATAGGGTGTTTTAGTGGGATTTTAAGCAGAAGGCAACTGATAATAATAAAAACAATATGTTTCAAATCTAATCATTATATTCAAGCTTCTAATGGAAATATTTTTTGAGGACATTATTAGATGACTAAGATTATTTTTATTATAATGTATAGCCTATATGTATCAGTTTTAGCTATTTATAAATTCCCTTTGCTTATAATTTTTATATATCCAAAGAACTAAAATTAATTTACATGATAAATAAAAACAAAACCATATGGACTCTAAAAGATGAATTAATGTTAATTTATTGCAAAGGATGATGTTTGGCTGAAAAAATGCTTAATTTCATTATTCATAAAGGAGTTCAACATTCCTGTATTACCTTGTCTTTCAGGATGATTCACTTTTTCCACTTTTTTTACTGCTCTAACTTTTTTGTGTGTGTGTCTTTCATCTATATAACATGCTGGGATGTCGTTTGACCTTCATTTAATACATTAGGTTTCCCTCAAATTTTAGCTGCTTAAGCAACAATTTTATTATGCTTATGAATTCTGTGAGTCACAAATTCAGACTGAGCACAGTGGGGATGGCGTGTCTTTTCTCCAGGATGTCTGGGGCTCCGCTGGGAAGATGAATGCTTTGATGAGGACTGTTGGCAGGGACCTCAGCTGGGGCTGTCACTGAGGTCTCCACATGCCTTTCCATGCAGCATCAGTTTCCTCAGCATGGCACCCTTAGGGGAGCCAGACTTCCTTCAGGGCAGTCCAGAGCTTCCACGTGTCACAGCTGAGCTGCATGTTTTCTAACTTAGCTTCAGAAGTCACGTGATGTTCCTTCTGGTGTATTCTATTGGTTAGAGAGCTGCAACCCTTCCAAGATTCCAGGGGAGGGGCTGTGGATCTCATCTTTATGGTTATTTCATTATGAGTAATGTGTCAAAGACTTTTTAGCCACTTTTTAAAACTACCATAGGTTATGATAATGAATCTTATTAAATACCAAAACAGATACGGAACACTTAAAAGCATCTTTGTCCCATAATATGGTGGAAATCTAAATAATCCAGATGCTTGTTTTTATTAACAGAATAATAACTCATATTTTCCTTAAGCTTTAAAATTGGTAATTAAGTCCAAAATCAGAGGATAAATGTGGTGGGACAGCAAGTGCACCATTAAGGACTTAAGAATGCGCCAAATGACTGCTTTCTCCTGCATGGAAGAGTGCAATGAGATCTCCAGGGAGAACGCATAGACCTTGTTACTATGGCAACCACATGGCATGATCACATGACCAAGGTGGCACCCTGCCATCTGGACATCTATCTATCTACTTACCCAGCCAGTTGCAGAATCCTAGCCTCACAAATGGTCAAGAACACCACTTGTGGCTCCAAATCCTCTCAGTACACTTCATCAGCCTCTATTGGTGACCAGTTCCACACAGACTTAACCAGTTTCCCACACGTGCAAACTGACAGCAATTTTCCTTGAGACTCCACAGTGTGCCTCTTGCTCTTTGTCCCATGGATTCTCGGGTGCCATGACTTTCATTTTCTTGGAACTCACACATGCACCACCTGGAGGTGAGGGAAAACGAATGCCCAAAGGGCCATCATTCACCAACAGGTTGTGCTCGTTGTGACTGTGAATCACTGTCCTTTTCATCACTTGACAGCGTTCTAAGATGCATTTCAGAAGAATCCCCAGAAATCCCTGTTGTATGTATTCATCAGTCACCCATCATGGCAGTGATTTGTAAACACATCTTTTCATTGGCTTTCCTTCCTTTTTGCGTTACTTTCCCAGGTCCTAATCCATAAACCTTATACTCACTTCCCAAATAAATACCTGTATGCATGCAAGCCATTATTTCAGGCTCACTTTTCAGAAGCCCAGATCCATGGAGCTGCTAGAGGGAATTCATATTGTAGATGCCCAAGGTGCACTGCCTCAACCCAAAGCCAGCAGTGAGGAAAAAGAGAGGGTGTCAGTGAAGTTAGGCTGGGGTTCCTATAACCTAACAACCCCATTCTCTGTCCTCACCTATACTGGACATCTCTCCATTTCTGGCAAATCTGCTCTTTGGTAGCATAGAAGCAAGACAGGAGGACTGCTCTATAAGGCATAAATGTGTTCTTTAAACTAGAACTTCAGTATCAGTTCAATACATGGTATGCGTGCTAGCTCTCTTCCAAGATGCTTCTTAATGATTCTTGCCTCCTCAAAGTCTTGCTCTATTCTGTCTCCTCCCACACTGAACAGGACTCAGCTAGGTAACCAGTAGGATATTGCAGAACAATAGGGTGTTATCTTCAGGACTGGGTTGTGAAGGACATTGTAGTTTTGACCTTGCTCTCTTTTGGAAGCCCTGTGGAAAAGATATCCATTTGTCCATGTGACAAGAAACTAAGGTCACCAGGCCATAGCCAGCACCAACTCACCAACGGTGTTAGTTTCCTAAGGTCCTAATATATCCTATCTGCAAAGTATCTTTTGCCATATAAGAAATACATATTAACACATTTTGGGGATTATGACGTGGACATCTTTGAGGAGCCACTAATTGAGCCTACCATGTCAATTTAGTGACCTTCTCCTCTCTCAATGGAGTGTCCAAATGCTTTGTATCTCTGCTGACAACTTGATTGCAACCTGATGAGAGACCTGAGCCAGAAATGTCTAGCCATTCCTAAATTCTTGATCCATAGAAACTGTGTGAGATGATATATTTTTATTATTGTCATAAGCTTACCACATTTTGGAGTGACTTGTCATCCAGTAATAGATAGTACAAAATGAAAAAGTTGAAGATAGGGTCAAGATAGCTGATTAGACATAGGTAGTATGTGCTCCCTCTATAGGGAGGAACCAGAATGGTAAGCGGATTCTCACACTGTGAACAAATCATCCAAGGGAAAACACTAGGATTCACTAGGGAAGCAACAGAAAGCACCAAAAGTGGCTAAAGAGAGGGTTCAGTTCAACTTGCCTGGCTGGAGGATGGCTAATATCTGGGAGAAGCTCCTGGATGTGGAAAAAAGTAAGAGAGAAGCCTCCAGGGCTCAACTCTCAGACAAGTTTTTAAGATCTTGGCTACGAGAGACCCCTCTGACCCGTGGAGGTCCCAGGCATAACTGGGACCTTCTTAAAGACTTCATACAGACATTGTTACAAAAAGAGAATTCATGTGGAATCCCACAGGCATCTGAGCCTAAAACAGCTGGAGTTGATTTGAGCACCATTCTGAGAAGCTAGACATCAGGGAAGAACAGGTGTGCTTGCAGCCACCGTGTGGCTCCCGGGATGGACAGGGAAGCTCAGCCGCCCCCATACATCCACAGGAAGGTCTCCACTGCACTGCTGCACTGCTTTTGAGATTGAGATGCATATTTCACAGTCTTTTTTGCCCACATTGCCTGCCTAGGTGGGACTCTACCCTTTCCCTTGGCAGGTCCAAGGTGCCATTTTGAGGGTTTGACATGAATGGCTGTGCCCCCTCCTCAGGCTGAGTTTGGAGTTGATGTGGCTGCAGTTTCTCTCTGGCTGGGGATGCAGAGACAAACCAGGATTTCCAGCGTGTATATGGGATTGTACTTGCTGCTGTAGGACTGAGCCTTGATGAAACTGCACTCCCCACAGTTTCCTACCAGTGCAGCCTTGCCCTCTCTGGTCATAGGTCCAGGGCACCATTTTGGGAGTTTGAAACCGGGTAGTGCCCTGCCCTTTTGCTGAATTTGGGCTGATGCACCCCAGCCCAACTGAGGAGGGAAAGGGAGCCTAAGCTCTCCCACCTACCCCTAGGGTAATTCCTGTTCCCATCGCCAATAATACTCTGCTCACTGCACCCAGGTCCTATACAGAGGGTACACCTTATTTTTGTCTCTTTACAGACAGGCAGTGTTTTTACAGCTGTCCTTGACCTGGGAATCTTAGCCCCTGGTTCTCTACATTGCTGGATCCACAGCCAATGCTCCTGAATACCCACTCAGACCATAATAGCTTCAGGGGTCTTGGGGGAACACAGTGAGTCCCAAGGAAACTGTGGGTCTCCTGGACCTAGGGCATTCATGGTGAGCATTTCCAGCCAAGAGGAAAGTGCAGCACGCCAGAGGGTCCTTAGAACAACAGAGACCAAGGTACCAGCTACCAACTATCAGAGCCATCTCCTCCCCTTCCTCCTCTACTCCCCCGCCCACTGCTGTTGAGGCAGCCATGCCTATTCCTGATTGGGCCAGGCAAGAGTTTACCAGGGGATGATTAAGCCAGTGCACTTAGGAACAACTGCCCTCGCTCTAGCAGTACACTTATCACACCCAAGATTCCATGAAGGGTGGGCTTACTCCTTTCTCACCAGAGAGCTGCAGCAAGTGTATTTATTTGTGTGCCAAAAAGGCAAAAACAACTGCCTTCCCTGAGGGAGGGCAGGGCTAATAGTCTTCTCCCCAAGCTGTCTGTCTCGTCAGACTACCCTGGAAGCAAGTCCTTGGCATAACACTGTCTCCCCTGCTGGAGCATTTCAGCCACACCCACCAACAGTCTGGTAGTCCTGCACACAATTGGTTGAGTTTCCTACACTACATCTGCCTCAGCTGGATTAGGGTGGGAGCTGGGAACTTGGGTACTTTTGTGCCCCCAGAAGACAGAGACTCCTGTCACTTCTGGGAGAGAGAGTTAGAGAGTTATAAGCAGCTTGTGTATCCCACAGTCCATGCTTCTTTTAATCTCATCAAGAAGTGCCTGCCCCTCCTGTCCCAGCTCACAGGGCATCTGTTCTTCTACTGCCTCAGCATTCTTCCAGAGGGAGAGATCACCCCACCCCTCACTGTCACAGCCAGTGCCTGAACTTAGGGACAATTGAGGAAAAGTTTGCCAGAATTCTCTCAGTCTGGTCTTCTCAGGACTAAAGCTAGACTTCCAAGGGTGTGGGGACTGGGGAATACCTACCTATCCCACTATTTCTGGCACCTAAACTTTCCAATGGCCAACTTTCCCTGAGGTCCAATTGACCCAAATTGCCAGCCACACCATAGTGGGGATCTTCTTGCATGAACCCAAAAGCAGTGTATCTCTCTCTCTTTATGTTGAGCAGCAGAGGTCCTGGCAGAGGAGATAGATGAACTACAAAGCTATCTGTTCTGATTTGAGGGGAGAGGTTCCAGAGGAAAAGAAATCAGCATAAGAAGATTGGCATCATGAAGAAACAGGTCTCTAGCAATGGATTCCAACCAAAAGGAAATTTTCGAACTATCAGATATTCAAAATATGATTATCAAGCAAACTGAGTGAAATCAATGATAAAATTGAACAAATTGAAAACCAACACACACACACACAAATTAAGAATATGAATGAAAAAATTCAGCAAAGAGATAAGAACATAGCAGAAATTCTGGAAAAGAAAGAGTCATTCAGGAAATTTCAAAATATAGTGGAAAGTCTAAACAACAGACTAAACCAAGCAGAAGAAGGAATTTGAAAGCTTGAAGATAAGACTTTCAAATTAACCCAGTCAGTCAAAAATAAAGAAAAAAGAATCAAGAGAAGTGAACAAAGTCTGTGGAAAATATGGGATTTTGTAAAATCCCCAAACATAAGAGTCATACATATCCCTAAGGAAGAAGAATAAAAAACAAAAAGCATGGAAAACTTATTTGAGGGAATAATGGAGAAAGATTCTCTGGTCATGTTAAAGATTTAGATAGCCAGATATAAGAAGGCCAACAGACTCGGCGCCTGTGGCTCAACGGGCTAAGGCGCTAGCCACGTACACCTGAGCTGGCGGGTTCGAATCCAGCCCGGGCCTGCCAAACAACAACGGCTGCAACCAAAAAATGGCCGGACGTTGTGGCGGGCGCCTGTAGTCCCAGCTACTTGGGAGGCCGAGGCAAGAGACTCGCTTGAGGCCAGGAATTGGAGGTTGCTGTGAGCTGTGATGCCATGGCACTCTATCCAGGGTGACAGCTTGAGGCTCTGTCTCAAAAAAAAAAAAGAAGGCCAACAAACTCCTGGAAGATTCATTCCAAATAGGACATTGCCAAGGCACGTAGTCATCAGTCTGGCCACAGTCAAAGCAAAGGAGAAAAACCTGCAGGCTGCAAGATAAAAGCATCAAGTAACTTATGAAGGAAAACCATTAGACTAATGTTAGACTTCTCAACAGAAACCTTACAAATCAGAAGGGATTCAGGTTTTATCTTTAGTCTTCTTAAATGCAATAAATGCCTGCTAAAAATTTTGTATCTTACAAAACTAAGTTTCATAAATGAAGGATAAATAAAATCTTGCCAAGACAAGCAAACACTAAGAGAATTTGTCACTACTAGACCTACCTTACAAGACATGCTCAACAGTTCTTTAAATACCTCCAAAATGGTCAATGTTCATCAATGTAAAGACTTCAAAGGTAAAGCGCCAGGTATCATAAAACAGTAAGACATGGGAGAATACAAAAATACAAATTTTTCATAAAATTAGAAAAAACAAACCTAAATTTAATATGAAATAATAGTCTAAATAGCCAAAACAATCCTAAAACAAACACACAAATAAAAATCAAAACAAAACCCTAACAAATACCCTACAACTCCCCCCACCAAAAGGCAAAAGAATACATAAACAAATAAAACTGGAAGCATCACATAGCCTAACTTCAAAATTATGCTACAAATCTGTACTAATCAAAATATAATGGTACTGGTATAAAAGTGACAAATAGTTCAATTGGACATAACAGAGAATCCAGAAATAAAGCTATATACCTACAACCAACTGATCTATGACAAAGCAGATAAAAACATACATTGGAAAAAGGATGACATATTCAATACATGATGTTGGGAAAATGAATAGTCAAATTCAGAAGAATGAGACTGGATCTCTTGGCAGAGAGAATCCTAATCTCTTACTACATGCAAAAATTAACACAACATGGATTAAATACTTAAATGTAAGACCCCAAACTATAAAAATTCTAGAAGAAAATTTAATAATAATTCTCTGGACATTGCCCTAGGCAGAGAATATATGATTAGGACCCCTCCCATAGATAAATACAACAATAAATAAATAACCAAGAGAGTAAATAGTAAACATAGAGAATAGAAGAAAATATTTGCAAACTATACATCTGACAAAGGACTAATATCCAGCATCTACTAGGCACTCTAACAAATCATCAAGAAAAAGAGAAATAATCCAATTAAAATAGAGGAGAAGACATGAACAGACATTTTTCAGAAGAAGATGTACAAATTGCCAACAAACATAGGAAAAATTGTTCAACATCAAGAATCATCACGGAAATGCAAATTCAAAAATGACAATGAGATACCATCTTACCTGTGTCAGAATGGCTACTATTTTAAAAAGCAAGTGAATCCCAGCACTCTGGGAGGCCAAGTCAGGTGGATTGCCTGAGCTCACAGGTTTGAGACCAGACTGAGGCAGAGGAAGACTCCATCTCTAAAAATAGCCAGGCATTGTGGCAGGTGCCTGTAGTCCCAGCTACTTGGGTAGCTGAGGAATGAGAATCACTTGAGCCCAAGAGTTTGAGGCTACTGTGAGCTATGATGCCAAAGCACTCTACTGAGGATGAAAAAGTGAGACTATCTCAAAAACAAAATGAAAAAAACAGGTGTAGCCATTCTCATATTGGTACAATTGACTTTAAATCAACCATATTAAAAAGAGATACTAAAAAGAGACAAAAATGGTCATTATACATGTATAATGGTACAGAGATAAATTTAACAAGAGAAATAACAATCCTAAATATTTATGACCTGACACAGGAGCACCCAGATTCATAAAGCAAGCCCTACAAACTCTAAGCAAGAGATAAACGGGGATTCAACACCCCACAGACAGAACTGGACATATTATCAACACAGAATATCAATAAAGAAACTCTAGACCTAAATAGGACTCTAGAACAAATGGACCTAATGGACATACAGATCATTTCACAAAAAAAAATAATGAATAAATATTTTTCTCATCAGGATATGAAATGTTCACCAAGATGAATCATACCTTAGACCACAAAATGTGTCTCAACAAATAAATAGAAATCATGCCATATAGCTTCTCAGTACCACAGTGGAATAAAACTAGAAATCAACTTCTACACAAAATTAAACAACCTGCTGCTGAACAATTACTGGATCAATAATGCTATTAAAAAGGAAATCAAATGTTTTCATGAACTGAATAACAAAGGGGAAAAAAGCAATCAAAATCTATAGTATTAAGTAAAAACAGTCCTAGAGGGGAATAGTCATAGCTTTAAATACCTACATCAAAAAACTGACAGATCAAAAACAAAAAAAAAAAGAGAAAAAAAGAAAAAAAACTGACAGATCATAAAGCAACAATATTATGGGACCTTTCAAGAAACTAAAAAAGGAAGAGAAAACAAACCCAAATCCAGCAGGAAAAAGAAAAAAAAAATCTAAGGTCAGAGCAGAACTAAACACAATGGAAATCAGGAAAACAATGCAAAGGATCAATAGAGCAAAATTTGGCTCTCTGGAAAGATACATTAAATTGATAGATCTCTTACTAGTTTAACCAGGAATAGAAGAGAAAGGACCCAAATAAGCTCAACTCTGTCTCTACAAAAAAAAAAAGAAAAGAAAAGAAAAGAAAAGAAAGAAAGAAAGAAAGAAAGAAAGAAAGAAAGAAAGAAAGAAAGAAAGAAAGAAAGAAAGAAAGAAAGAAAAAGAAAAAAAAGAAAGAAATGAAAAAGGAGATATTGTAACTCATACCTCAGAAAATACAAAATATCATCTGTGCATTCTATGAAAATTTCTACACACATAAATTTGAAAAGGTAGAGGAAATGGAAATCACACGATCTCCCAAAATTCCAACAAGAAGAAATAGAACTCCTGAACAGATTAATAATAAGCAATGATATTGAAGCAGTACTAAAATACTTTCCAACAACAAAAAAGCCCTGAACCAGATGGAGTCACAGCCTTATTTTATCAGACCTAAAAGAAGAGCTTGCACTCACTCTGCAGAAATTATTCCGTAACATTGAAAGGGAGAGAATTCTCCCCAACTATTCTATGAAGCCAGTATCATCTCGATACTAAAGCCAGGAAAGGACACAAGAAAAAAAAAGAAAAGTACACACCAGTATTCCTTATGATTATAGAAGCAAAAACTCCCTATCAAATACTAGCAAACCAAACTCAATAGCACATTAAAAAATTTATCCACCATGACAAAGTGGAGTTCATCCCAGGGATGCAAGGATAGTTCAATACAGGAAAATCAATAAAGGTGATACACCACATAAATAGAAAGAATAACAAAGACCATATGATCACTTAATAGCTGCAGAAAAAGCTTTCAACAAAATCCAGCATCCTGGGGAGGGCAAGGATCCAGCTCAAGGAGGAGGGCACTTGCCCCATATACCTGGGGTGGCGGGTTCAAACCCAAACCCGGCCCTGGCCAAAATGGCAAAATCCAGCATCCTTTCATTATAAAAACTCTCAACAAATTAGACATAGAAGGAACATATCTTGATTAGAAAAGTCATATACGGGTGGCACCTGTGGCTCAAGGAGTAGAGCACCGGCCTCATATACCAGAGGTGGTGGGTTCAAACCTGGCCCTGGCCAAAAACTGCAACAACAACAACAACAACAAAAAGTCATATACAATAAACCCTCAATCAGCATCACACTGAATCAGGAAAAGTTAAAAGCATCCCCACTAAGATCTGGATGCCCACTGACACCACTTCTACTCAACATAGTTTGGAAGTCCTAGCTACAGCAATCAGGCAAAATAAAGAAATAAAAGGTATTCAAATGGGGAAGAGGAAGTCAAACTATTGCTTTTTGCTAATGAGATGATCTCTTATCTAGAAAACCTCAAATATTCCAACAAGATGCTCCTGAGATTGAAAATAAATTCAGCATAATCTCAGGTTACAAAATCAATATACACAAAACACTAGAACTCCTATGCATGAGTAAGAGTCAAGTTGAAAGTTATATTAAAGATTCAATGCTGTTCACAACAGCCACAAAGATAATAAAATACCTGGGAATATACTTTACCAAGGAGGTGAAAGTCTCCAAAAAGAGAACTTTGAAACACTGAGGAAAGAAATTGTAGATATAAACAAATGGAAAAACATATCATGCTCATGTATTAGTAAAATCAACATTGTTAAAATGTTCAGGCTCGGCGCCTGTGGCTCAAGCAGCTAAGGTGCCAGCCACATACACCTTAGCTGGTGGGTTCAAATCCAGCCCGGGCCCAACAAACAATGAAGGCTGCAACCAAAAAATAGACAGGTGTTGTGGCAGGCACCTGTAGTCCCAGCTACTTGGGAGGCTGAGGTAGGAGAATCACTTGAACCCAGGAGTTGGAGGTTGCTGTGAGCTGTGATGTCATAGCACTCTACCCAGGGTCAGGGTGACAGCTTGAGGCTCTGTCTGAAAACAACAACAAAAAAATGTCCAAACTACTTGAAATGATTTATAGAATCAATGCAATCACCACAGAAATATCAGTGCGTATTTCATAGATGTAGAAAAAATTATTCTATGCTTCGTTTGGAACCAGGAAAGAGCCCAGTTAGCCAATAAAATCCTTTGTTTATTTGTTTGTTTTTTGAGACAGAGCCTCAAGCTATGACATCACAACTCAAAGCAACCTCCAACTTCAGGGACTACAGGCACCTGCCACAACACCGGCTATTTTTTGGTTGCAGCCATCATTGTTGTTTGGTGGGCCCAGGCTGGATTTAAACCCACCAGCTCAGGTGTGTATGGCTGACGCCTTAGCCACTTGAGCCACGGGAAGCCTAGCCAATACGATCTTAAGCAAAAAGAACACATCTGGAAGCATTCCATTATCAGATTTCAAACTATACTGCAAAGCAAAACAGCTGCTATTGGCATAGAAATACAGACATAGAACAATGGAACAGGACAGAAAACTCATACAAAACCTTCCACAAATAGCCAACTGATCTCTGACAAAGCAGACAATATACATGTACACTGGGGGGGGGGGGGAACCTCATTCAATAAATGGTAGTGGGAAAATAGGATAGCCTCATGTAGAAGAATGAAATAGCATCCAATTTTCTTAACATTCACATTAATTCAAGATGCATAAAAGATGTAAAAGTAAGGCGTGAAACCATAAGAACTCTAGAAGAAAATATTGGAAAAACTCTTCTGGATATTGGTCTAGACAAAGAATTTAAGAAGACTCCAGTGCAAATCAGAGCAACAATAAAAATAAACTAATGGGACTCGATTAAATTGAAAAGCACTGCTAAGGAAATAATTAACAGAGCAAATAGACAACCTAAAGAATGGGAGGACATATTTGCAAGCCACACATCTGATAAAGGGCTAATGACCAGAATCTACAAATGGCTCATGTAAATCAGTGAGAAAAGTACAAACAACCCCATTAAAAAACGATACAAATGACATAAACAGAAACTTTTCAAAAAAAAAGGTAGATAAATGGCCAATAAATATATGAAAAATGCTCAACATTACTAATAATCAGGAAATGCAAATTAAACCACAACGAGATATCACCTTACCCCAGTTAGTATGAATTTTCTTAAAAACTTCAAAACAATAGATCCTGGAGTGGATGCAGAGAAAAGAAGTGCTTCCACAGTGTTGGTGGACCTGCAAATTACTATAACCTCTGTGGAAAACACTATGAAGAGTCCACAAAAAAACTAAAAATAGACTTACCACTTGATCCAGCATTTACCCAATAGAAAATAAATTATTTTACCAAAAAGACACCTGCATTCAAATGTTTATTGCTGCACAATTCACAATTGCAAAGATGTGTAATCAGTGCAAGTGACCATCACTTCACGAGTGGATTAACAAAATGTGGTGCATGTATACCATGGAGTACTGCAATGCTATGCAGCCACAAAATAGGATGAATTAAGGCCTTTTGCAAAAATTTAGATGAACCAGAGGCCATTAACGTAAGTGAAGTGACTGAAAAAATGGAGAAACCAATAATACATGTCATCACTATTAAATTGGAATTGACTCATCAGTGCACATTGGCACAGAGGGAAGTAAAACTCGGTGGAAATCAAGCAGGGCAGAGGCTGGAGGAGGGCAGGGGTAAAAAACTACCTACAAGTACCTTGAACACTATCTGGGTGATAGGCTCAGTTATGACACTGACTCAAGCATAACAAAATCGATAAATGTAACCAAAAACATTTGTTCCCTCATAATATTTTGAAATAATAATAAAAAAAGTTACTTGTTTCCCCTAAATCTACTGGAAATAAATGAAAACATTTAATAGTATTTAAACATTTATTCACATTTTCTTTGGAAAAAGTTTGTTTTTGAGATAGAGTCTTACTTTGTCACCCTTGATAGAGTGTTCTGGCTTCATAGCTCACAGCAACCTCAAACTCTTGGGCTCAAGCCATCCACTTATCTCAGCCTCCCAAGCAGCTGGAACTACAAGCGCCAGCCACAATGCCTGGCTATTTTTAGAGACAAGGCCTTGCTATTGCTCAGGCTATTGCCTTGGCCTCCCAGAGTGCTAGGATTGCAGGTGTGAGCCACTGCGCCCAGCCTTCATTGGAAATTTTAATATTATTTATTTAAAGAAAAACATCTTTTAGAGTCCTTATTTGCAATTTTAGCTGTTGGAAATATTAGGTAACTTGTAAATAAATAATTTTAAATTCTTCACCTACTTATAAGAATAGAATTTTTCTTAATATTAAATTCCAAAAATATAAAGAAATAGTTATTTAAAAATCTTATTCTAGGGCGGCGCCTGTAGCTGAGTGAATAGGGTGCTGGTCCCGTATAACGAGGATGGCAGGTTCAAACTGAACAAAAAAATAGCTGGGTGTCATGGAGGTTGCTGTGAGCTATGACGCCACAGCACTCTACTGAAGGCAACAAAGTGAGACTCTGTCTCTTAAACAAAAAAAATCTTATTCTGGGCTGAAGGAGAGCAGTGAGGAAGAATATGAAGTGACTATTAATGAGTATGGAGTTTCTTTCTTTTTGGGGTGACAAAATTTTTTTGTACTTATGGTTGCATAAAAACCATTGAATTGTATAACTTAAATGGGTGAATTATATATGGCATGCTAATTATATCTCAGCAATGACATTTAAAAAATCTTATTCTAGCATAACTAATCTAAGGCTTGAAGTCAAGATAATGATTTCTCTGGGGAGGGAAGTAGTGACTAAGGAAAGGAGTAAGGAGGGAGATACATATATATATATATATATACATACACACATATATGTATATGTATGCATATACATGTGTGCCTGTGTGTGTATGTGTGTGTGTGTGTGTATATATATATATATAATATATATATAGAGAGAGAGAGTTTAATCTGGCTACTGATAGCATTCACTCTGAAAATTTATTACACACCATTTCTGTGCTCTTCTGCATATAAATTATACTTCCATAAATTTTGCCTTTAAAATATCCACAAAAAAGTCAAAATAATATTCTGCAAACCATAGTTCTCAATGATGTGTCTAGAAGTGCATAATAGTTATTGCTCTCTCAAAGAATGTATGTCTAGGCATGAGAATGGTGACAAGGATACTGACTTTCAATGACTTTAAGATAGAGTGTGGGTTTATTTGTCATTCCCATAAAGCACCCTCCCTTTTCTTTCATAATAAAATCATTTATTTTAATGTGGTGGTATTTATGAAAATATATTATTATAATAGTTATAGTTTAAAGTCTTGTTTATAAAGAGCATGTGAGGACTTAATTTCAAAAACTTGATATAAAAATTGTGTTCAAAGAAGCAAGCTCAGGTTTCTTAATTATAATTTTGAAACAATTTTATTTAAAATTTTATGGATATTCAATTCTTAGTATCCTCCCTCATGTATCATAGCACAATGGTATAATATGAAAGTACTGTTTTCAATCATTTTGATCACCCTCAAAAATCCCTAAAGTTCATCCATGACATATCTTTGTCTAATGTCATTTGATAATTTTATGAGATATTGAGACATCTATAGGACCATGATTCTCAAAATGTAGATGTCAAAAACTATGAAGTGTCTAGTACCTTATTGAAAGCTATAAGCTTATCATGCCATAGAATCACAGAACCTGGCGGAAGACATGAGACTCCTGAGTCATTCACAACCATAGCAATAGCAAGAGTATCATCAGTTTTGCATTAAGTCCACCTAACTGCAGTTCCCACAGGAGAACATGAAGAGTGTCAAGTGACATCTGTACATGCAGTGGACTGTGTTACAGGTGAGGGATCCCAAGCTTAAGAAACCTAAATCTTTTATGTTGTACATTATAGTCTTTTATATTGAGGTTTGTCACAAAAGGAGACATTATCTTTATTTTTATTTCCTGGTAAACATACCTGCTCTTGCTCTGGAGGGAGACATGATCTCTGTTTTCCCAAGGTTGTCTGCAATACAAACATCCTTGAAAGACAGTCTTGATGAAAAGCATTTGGTGCCTATGCTTGAAGACATCAGAAACATGAAAGACAGTGCAGAACTGTCTCTCAACAGTCAAAGGTTTATGAGAACTTAAATTGATCTGAAGTTCATCAGTGAAATAAAAGCCAACCAAAAACTCTCCTAGACAACTCAGAGAAAGGCATTCTAAGAACAGAGTTGTACAAAAGAACTGGGACATTGGCTGAAGCACAGAGCTGTATTCCTACTATGTTCTGAGCCAGGTGCTATGGGGACAAATTCTCGGGCATGGTCATCAGGGTTTTGGTACTTCAGAATTATTTTTTTATTTTTTTTCTGATTTTTTTTTTTTATTAAATCATAGCTGCGTACATTAGTGCCATCAAGGGGTACAATATGCTGGTTTCATATACAATCTGAAATGTTTTCATCAAACTGGTTAACATACCATTCATGGCATTTTCTTAGTTATTGTATGAAGACATTTCTATTCTGCATTTAGTAAGTTTTGCCTGTACCCTTCTAAGATGTACCATAGGGGTACTTCAGAATTAGAGACTCCTTTGGCAGCTAGGCCGAGATAGGCAATAATAAGGAGAAGAGGCCAGCACAGAGCAAAGGCTCAACAAATAGTCTTATAGAGCTTAATTATTCTATTTATTATGTTTCTGAGATGTTTTTCCCATGCTAAGTTGTGTATGCCAGTGATTCATTCATTTCTAGGGATGGGTGTTCTGTAAAGTGAATATATTACAATTCATTTACCCTTTCCTTGCCTGATGTCGATTTCAGGTTTTATGTTATAATTATGTGTACTACTGTGAACATTTTCCTGGTGCATATGTTAAGGATACTATGAGGAAGAAACGGTATTTAAAATGTTTTAATTTTCAACTTAGTGGTGGACTTCATAAACATTCATGTTATTAGTATGCTTTATAATACACATGCATGTTATATATATTCTTTTGTATGTATCAGGTATTATATTTTAAAAGATAATGAAATAGTTCTATGGAGAAAATAAGTGGAAAGGCAGAAGACCAAATAGGTTATGAAATTCTAAAATAAGCAAAACAATATTGTTAGTGTTAAGCTTAATACATTTCAACACTCTAAGACATATTTATCATCTTTACCTTAGTTTATTGACCAAATAGGACTCTTTTAACTTCAACCTAAATGTAAGTAATGTCTTCTAAATTGAGGACAGGCAGCTAGAACCTAAGGTCTATTTTGAAGTCTCCTTTTTCGTTTTTATCAAGCATTACATTATGATGCATATTTGCTATCCCCATACAGTAGCTTGGAAAACCTAAGTTCCAGAAATAAGTACAAAGATTAACTCTTCACTTTTATTTCCTCCCAGGATGTTAGCTAAACATGTTAGTTATGTGACATTTTAAAATTTTTGGTGAAAGAAAAATACATGTTTATCATCAGGAATTTGGAATAGTATAAAGAAGGAAAAAAATCATTCCTATCCTACCCATTTTAACCATGTTCACAAGATGCATTCTAGTCTTGTTTCTATGAGTTTATACATATATATGAATGTGTGTGTACATGTGTATTTTGAGAAAAACTGGAAATATTCTTACAAATATACATTGCACTGGGTATATGTTCTGCTATCCACTTGAGCACTTTCTACTTACAAAGATTCTTTCAAAGTATAGTTTTTAATTATTTCGTAGTACTTCATTAAAAAATCTTCAATAGTGATTTCAGTTAAATTTTTTGTGTTTGGTTGTTAAAGGTGAAACCACTTTGATAATCCCAAGGCAAAATCAAAATTAATAGTCAGGACTACGGCTCTAAGTCCAGGGTTTATTTAACTGCTATAAGCTTCTTGAGGTTAGAGACCACACATCTTTATCCTGGTTAGTCTCTAAAGATGGCCCCCAGTAAGCCATGCTGACCCTGCATTCATGGCCTCGAGTCATCCTCTCCCACAATGAATTCAGTGGAGGTGAGGCTGCATGGCCTCTGGGGAAAGGTAGTAAGAAGTCTTGCAGGTCTGTCTTGGTCTCATTGTATTTAGAGAAATTCAGAAAACATATGATTACCTGAAGAGCTGCCTGGCTGTATGCAAGCCCAAGTCAGCCCTGTGCATAGGTCACACATATGGTGAGAGAGAGAGACAGACAGAAAATGAGTGTTTGGAGAATCCCAGCTGTTTAAACCTGTTGAACTCTTGGAGATCTAATAAACTGTAGTTTTAAGGCATTCAATTCTGGGGTGGTTTGTTTTACAAACAAAATGGACAATCCTGCTGGACACGGTGCCTCGCACCTGTAATCCTAGCACCCTGGGAGGCCGAGGAGGCTAGATTGACTGAGCCCACTGGTTTAAGACCATCGTGAGCCAGAGTGAGACCTCATCTCTAAAAAAAGAGCTGAGTGTTGTGTGGCAGGTGCCTGTAGTCCCAGGTACTTGGGAGGCTAAGGCAAGAGAATTGCTTAAGCCCAAGAGTTTGAGGTTGCTATGAGATATGGCACTATAGCACTCTACTGAGGGTGACAAAGTGAGACTCTGTCTCAAAAAAAAAAGAAAGAAAGAAAAGAAAAAAGAAACAAAGAAAAGAAAAGAAAAAGATAATCAAAACACTGCTGTATTCACTTCTACATCTTTAGCACCTATCATGAACCTGGCATACTTGGTATACTGTAAGCTTACAAGATTACTTGCATGTACACATGTGAAATTTTTTTATACTCACCACTCTACTAACGAGGAAGAATTTTTTTTAATAATTAGAATGCTAGAAAAATGATTCACTTTTATTTTATTGATTTTTTTTCTCTTTTTAGTCTCATTTTCCATTCTACTGACTGGGTACTTAGAGAGTGAAGTCAAATGTCATAACCGGCTGAAAATGTTTCTTTTGAAGTCATTTGTTATTTGGTTTATGAAACTTTGTTTCTTAAAAAGTACAATTTGGTTTACTTTGAAAGTTCAGAATTAAAAGGAACCTTTTTGTGCATACACACAAGACTGTGGCATTGGTGTTGTGTCTTGCTAATGTTTCCAGAACGGTGCAGGGAGGACAGATGACATGTGACCATGCAGGTGGCACAGAGCCAGTGCTCTTCCAGCAGGTGCTTACGTGGGGAACATAAGTATGGGGAAAAGTGTGTTTCTACCATAGTTGCTGGGACTTAAAGTAAGAGGACAAGAAAATTATTTTCCCAATTCTATCTTTTACCCTCTTGCGGTAAAAAAGTTTTAGAAAAAGAGCCAAGAAAATAAAGCTGCCTAGGATAGAGGTAAACAGAGGAAGAACAGTACACTCGTGCAGTCTGTAGTTTCTCCCAGGGAGAAAGCTTTGCAGCCATCACAATAAAAGCAGAATGCTGTTTTCTCTGTGTCTTCCTTTACCCTCCCCTTCTTTCCTTTTGGAACCAAAGTGAAGTTCAACAGAAGAACAGAAAAGATGATAGCCTACCTGTGCCTTGTAGAAAAAAAAGGGGACTTTTCCTTCCAGCGGGACACCACTGAAGCACAGGGGGGTGTTCCTATGGTGTCCTGAGCTATGGGAACAAATTTCAAGGCATGGCCACCAGTGTTTTGGCATTTCAGAATCAGCAGTCCCTTGGCTTCTCTGCCAGGATAGGCGATAGGTAAGGTGAAGAGGTCAGCACAGAGCAAGGGTTCAACAATAATTGTTACCCTTGTCGCTCAGACTCCTCGTGGCAGAAGCCTCGGTGTTACAGTCAGGCTGCATCACCTTCAAGGAGATGTTCTGTGCCTGTGAAGCATCCTCTAAAATGAGGCGCCTTCTATGTCCTCATTCTAGTCTACAGGACTTTTTAACAGCACGGTCCTCTAAGATGGTAGAGCAGGCCCTGAGATGGGCCTGGACGTGTTGTAGAGGGGCCCCTTTTACTCTGAACTTGTGCAGTCTTGCCCCAAACCTTTACGGACATGGCAAGCATAGACGAAACTCAGACCTCTCACCAACGATTCCCATGACTACGAATTTTATCCTCAGGGAAAATGTTAGTAGAAATCACAAGCACCAATTTGAGGCTTTGTAAAAACGACATGAAACACGCTGACTGGGCAAGGTGGGGCTCCACAGGTTGCTGCCAAATTTCTCATTCACAAAGGAGTGCGCTTTCTCGGGCTGAGGCAGGCGCCTGGCTGCTTGCTGTGTACTGTGGGGGACCCCTGGAGGGGCCCTTCTCATTTTACACTTTTTTCTGACTAACCTAATTCTGATTTCAGCTTTCAACATTTCTCTGCTCAGATTCTCTGCTTTAAACAGACAACCCACAGACTCTTCTCTGTTCTCCCAGAAGCCGTGGGAGCGGAGTGGCTTTCCATGCTATGTGCTACTTGGTCTCACCCTGGAGCAGAGACGATTTGCCTTGTACAACTTCAAAGGTCCCTTTGATAAGCTGATTTTGGCGTCTCCCTTAAATATTGAACAATCCAGCTTATTATCACTTCCAGTTTGTTCTTTAAATGAATTCTTCATCACAGCCACTAAATGCATCCCAAGAATGTCTAATTTCTCCTTAAACAATGAAGAAAAAGCCACCCACGGTATTAGCCATAGCAACAGTGAGATTTGTGGTGTGATGCAAAGTTTTCCAGCTCTGCTCCTGCTCCAGAGTCTTGTCCCCTAGTTCTGTCAATCAGAGTATTCGACTCTCAGGCAAAATGGGATCTTATTGCAAACATGAGTCAGATCATGACAGGCAACTTCTGAACGGTCAAACTCAGCAGGCTTATTGGTGAAAAGGGGCTCAAACCTGAATGATCAGCAATGAATGAAGTATTAGGTCAAACCCCAGAGCAACTGCTGCTAACAGGGCTATTTCCACATCACAGAATATTTGTTGTTATTAAACTACGTATTAGTGACCCTCTTAGGTAGTTTGAGATGTGCTGACTTAAAAAAATGAACTGAAAAAATTTTGCCTGTTTGTGTCTACTTTAAAGATTCAGCTAAGTATCAGCTGCTCCAGGAGCCCTGTCTGACCCCCTAGAGCTTTTAATCTCTGTTATATCCTTTACTCTGCAATGCAGTGTTTGCATTACCTGTCTCTGTTCCCCGCTGGGCTATTTTCTTCTGTTCTTGAATACATTAATCTCAAGCTTGGCTCTGAAGAGTTCATGAATTGAATGGATGAATATGTGACTGAATGAATTGAATGCAGTGTCAGATTGGAAGACCATAGCTATAAAACTTCAAGACTTCTCTTGAGTAATGGTGGTAGTATTACTCATCTTGCAAGGTGGCTGGGAAGAAAAAAAAGAAATAAACTCAATTATTTTATTCAACAAGCAAATACTTGAGTATCTACTTGGAGAAAAATACTGTGAAAAATATTCCAAAGTGCTTTAGAAATGATATTGTTTTCCTTTATGTCATAATGAAATTTGATTGGCCAACTTCTCTAACTGTACATACACCACTAGGCAGGGTGGCTTTCCATTGTTCTCTAACATCCTGTTTTTGGATTTTCCAGCTAGGAATTCACATTTCCTCATAACTGTACTGTGGTGACTACTTTGTACTACTATAGCAATACAAATGGTTCTTTAGGAAACCTCAACTGTGAGTATTTTGATAACCTTTTTTTATGATCATGCTTGATTTAATTTGGACACAATTCAGGAAAAAGAGAAGAGAAAACAGAAAAATTAAACCTCTGCAGATTTGTTTTTTAGTAGTTCAAGATAATCCTTTAGAGATATGATGCCATTTTATTTTCATTTTTTACTTTGATTTTTATTATGCTTGGTGTGTTCTAAATAATTATAGTTTAGATTTGGAAAACAAGTTTGATAGAATTTAAATTTCTTAGTCAACTGGATAACAGAAAGAAATGTGAAAAATATTTTCAAGAGTTGAGGATATTCAGGTTCTAAAAACTATCTATTATGTAAGTTAATGTTTATGTGACTTTGAAGTGATGTATGCATTAATATATAACTAAAAGGAAAAGTCAGAGAAAAAAGACATCTTCCCTTAGGAACAGCTGAATTTGGGAACTAACAAGAGCAGAACAGATAATTCAGTGAGTCGTTGCATGGAATAAATTTACTATGGTAAAAACATCATTTACTTTGAGAACATTCCTATATTTTTCAAAATAACTCATAACATCATTTTGTATAATGGATGAGTTTCTTTTAGTGGTCATGGTTTCATAATTTGTAAAGCCTAAAAAATGTCTAACCTTCTAGTTAGAGTTTTTATTTTTGTATTTCTTTTCTAAAGTGCTGTGACACACTAAATTGCTTTGGGTTGAGTGTTTTAAATTCCAAAAGACAGGGCTCCAAAGGCACTCAGATAAGCAGACAGAAAGGACAGAGTCATTGACTTCCAGCAGCTATTTAAGTCAAATGATTAGGATTGTATGTCACCACAAACTGGATTGTAGTTCTTAACTACTGGAAAGGTTGGGTCTGATAAATGAGGTTTGGGTCTCTGGCTCTTGTTTTCATAGGAAATCCAGTGTAAATGATGCATAACTTCTGAATCTACTCCATCAGTTCAACTTCATGGGTGTGGTTGCTGGAAGGGTAACCTCAATTCTGAAAGTGGGGGACTTGTCTCATTGGTGAGTGTACCTAAGGGGTTGCCTGTAGTATCAGGGCTGGGTGGTCTATATGGTCCTCGTGTTTGGAGGCTGAAATCCTGTGAAGGGAGCTGCAGGCCCTTACACAGAGGACAGTTAAAGTTTAATGTTGGTACAGGAGTCAAAGGCAGTGGCTGCTTCAAGCAGTAAAAGGTTGCAAGAGGAGAGGTTTGAGGTTCTATATCTAGAGTGTTGTAATGATTATAGTCCAGAGACTTGGAGCAACATTGAGGGATACTCAGACATTACGGGGGACACACAGATGCTCCCATAGCAGAGAGAGAGAGAAAAAGGAGAGTGTGCAAGCAGGTATGACTAGGTTGTGTATTTTTTGTAACTTATCTCTGTAAGTCATGCTGTTATGGTTACTTAGCTACGTAACAAATAACTAAAAATTATAGCAGTGCAAACAACCTTCCATTATGCTCATGGTTCTTTTGGACAAGGCACAGTGAGGGTAGTTTGCTTCTATCCGTCCCGAAGACCCTAAGTTTGGGGACTGGAATCATCTTCAGGATGGTGCTTACTCAGTGGCATGCCTAGTAGGTGATGCTGGCTGTTGGATGAGGGTATTTCCAGGACTGTTGCTGTGCACTAAATGTTTGTGTCTCCTACAAATTCATATGTCAAAATCTAATACCCATTGGAAGGTAATTAGGTCACGAAGTTGGGACATTCATGAATGGAATTAAACCCTTATAAGAATAGGTCAGAGTGCCGGGCGCAGAGGCTCATGCCTGTAATCCCAGCACTGTGGGAGGCGGGAGGAGTACTTGAGCTCAGAAGTTAAGACTTGCCTAAGTGAGAGTGAGACCCCGACTCATGAAAAAAATTGAAAAACCCAGCCAGGCACCTCAGTGAGTGCCTGTAATCCCAGCAGTTTCGGAGGCTGAGGCAGCAGGATGCTCACAGCCTAAGTCTGAGGTTGCAGTGAGCTACAACACCATTTCACTCTGCTCAGGGCATAGGGTAGAACTCTGTCTTGATCAAAAAAAAAAAAAAATAGAATAGGTCAGAGAGCTAGCTCATCCTCTTTCCACCACACGAGGACACAGCAAAAATATGGCTGGCTGTAAACCAGGAAAAGGGCCCTGACCTGACCTTGCTGGCATCCCCATGTTGGCCCTTCAGCCTCCAGAATTATGAGAAATAAATGCTTATTGTTTGAAATACTCAGTTTATTGTACTTTGTAATAGCAGCCCAAGCTGTCAAAGCAGCTGCCAGCTGTCAGCTGAAATATTACACATGGCTTCTCCTTGTAGCCTGTGCTTCCTCTCAACATGGTGGATAGTTTTCAAGGGGAAGCAGGGCTGGTTTCATGGGTTTGTGGCTGGTGAAACTATATCAGACGCATGCATAAAGGGTTCTGTTCATTTTCATTTTGTACTGAGTCCCACAAATTATGTAGCTGGTAGAGACAGAGAGAGAACACTAACTGGAAGTTATATTCCTTTTTTTTTTTTACCTCATCTAGCAAGTCAGGCAGCATCACTTTAACCACACTATATTTGTGAGAAGCACGTCACTGAGGTGTCCCATATTTAAAGGAAAGAGAATAGATTCCACTGCTTGATGGAAGGACATCAAGGTTCTAGGACAGTATGTGGGAACATAAATATTGCTACGGCCATTTTTGGAAAATATAATCTACCACACATGTTCTGCATAAATTTCTGCAGGTGCCACCTACTGTGTGAGTTTTTATTTTGGATAGTAGAGTGTTAAAATTAAAGGCAGAGACTGAGGCACTGAGATAGAATTGATGTGCTATCCATATCCAGATCAAACTATGCAAAGTTGACATTCCATGACTCGAATCCCCTCAACCACTTTCAGAGTGAAAAGGTTTGGTGTGGAAAAGAATTTCAAAATGATTTCTTTGGAAAGATGGATTTCTTTACTCCAGTTCATCCCAAGTTTAATAAGGGAGAACTCCAGGAATCCATTTGGAGAGTTTCGAATCATCTTCCTTGTAGCTAGAATTCTCAGAGTAGTGTTCAACTTACACCTTAAAAGGTCCAAGAGGATAATGTGATATCCTTATTTTTTTATTACTTTACATTACTTTATTGAAAAGTAAACTGCTATAAACTGCTTATTACTTTTATTACTTTACATTACTTTATTACTTTATTGAAATTTATTATTTTGTTTAAATTAAATTTTATTATAGTTATTGATTTTTAAAAAGATGAATTAATGATAAAGTATTTATTATCACAATGCAGAGACAGGCCAAGGTAGGTGACTGTGTGGCTAAGGTGATTTGCAGGCTCACCAGACATCATGAGTATTATAACAGACACAGCCACACCCATGAGGAATATGCACCTTCCCAAGAAGCCCAAACTGGACACTTCTCAAGGCCCCTTGGCTGATGCTGAACCTTCTCAGAGGTGATGGGAAGGGATCTGTTCACACAAGTCCAGGCCTCCTTGCTGATTCTCTCTAGGAGGGAGAGAGAGAGGCAGGGAGCTGCTTGCCTTGTGCTTGTGGAGATGACCTCTGCATATGCTGAATCAGGCAGGCTGCAGAGCTTATATTTCCAGATATCCAAGGTCAGACCTTGGTTTTCCATGGACCAAATACAAGGGGCCTTTGGTCAAGTGAGTCAATTTGAGTTTTTCACGGATTTATCTGATAGGGTAGAAGAGTGAAGAGCCAGAAGCCAGGAGTTGGAGTTAATACCAGATAGTTAAGGGCTCTAGAAACTCAGAGGGAGCCCCTGATGAGGAATGGCTGATTGGCCATTCTGATTTGTCCAGAACTGAGAAGCTTCATGGATGTGGAACTTTCACTGCTAAAATGGGGATATTTCTGGACAACCTGGGATGATTGGTCAACCTGCCTTTGACCATCAGCAACAGAATGCATCTGTTCAGGACAGAGGACTGCAGGGGAGGAACCCAGCAGAGACCCCACAGGATGCCAGCACAAGTGCCCATGAGAGAAAGACTCATTGCTGAACACTTGACAGACTCAGAAAACCCAAAGACAAGTTCAAGAATGACAATTTCCCTTTTTTTAAGTTAATTTTTTTTTTTAATTTTAGAATATTACAGAGGGACATGTCATGTGTTTTGGTTACATAATTTGCTTTTGGACATTTTAAGTCAGAATTATGTGTGTCTTTCACCCAGAATGTGTGCCTTGTACCAGGTAGGTGTGAATTTATCCCATCTCCCTCCCCCTTCCCACCTACTTGAATTTTACTTCCAGATATGTACATAAGTATTGATCAGCTAGCTCCAAATTAGTATGTGAGGCATTACTAAAATTTTGAGGTACACAAAAATCAAGAAACATAAAATATGCACAGACGGAAACAAACGAAGCCTTCTCGGCCATGCAGATAAGTCGAGCAAGTTGAAACTTGCATGGGTGAATCAAAAAGGACGCTGTTGATTGTGTTTCTCAGAAATGCAATAATGGACCTTAAGACAGTCTGTCTCAAAGCTTTTGTATTGATGCATGAGTACATGTGTTTGTGTTTCCATTCTTGTGATACTTCACTTAGAAGAATGGTCTCCAGTTTCATCCAGTTTGTTACAAAAGATACCAGATGATCATTTATTTTTTATGGCTAAGTAGTACTCCTTGGCGTACACACACCACGTCTTACTAATCCCGTCACGTGTTGAGGGGCTCTGCGTGGTTTCCACAGCATTGTGATTGTGAATTATGCGGCTATAAATATTTGAGCAAGATGTCTTTTTTGTAAAATGTCTTTTTTTCCTTTGGGTAAATACCTGCTATTGGAACTGCTGTATCAAATGGTAGCTGCTAACTATGTGTCTTTTCTCCTAGCTCTGGGTCCAACCCAGAAACTGGTGAGCAAGCTGTGAGGAGGGTGCCAGGAGGGAGGAAGGAGGGTGCAGAGAATGAGCGGTCCCCAGTGGGCCAGCCTGAGCCTAGGGGGTAGGGAAGGTTTGGTGGTGAATCAGTTCTGCTTTCTGGCCATGTAACATATTCTGATTACTGAATTCCACCCTTATTTGTTGCTAAATGAACCATAGGATGTTCTTGTCCTGACACAGACCCTGGAGAGTATCTAGAAAAGTCCTGGGATGCACCGAATGTTCGACCAGGGGCAAGGGGAAGCTACCTCCACTGGACGCGTGTGAAGGGGGTGCTGCTAAGGGTCCTGTTTATTCTGCATCCTAGTCATGCTTGACATTTCAAAAACCTTGCTCCAACAAGAAGTTGCAAAGGGCATGTCAATGAAATAGTTTGTTGATTCATCTGCTTAAGGATTGTGCGTTCTCCATGGACTGTTTAAAATTGTTCAGATGATAATCTAGTCAGATTCAGTGAAAAAATTCACCCTTCTCAGCTCTCACTCAGCTTCCAATGACAATTAAATAGTTGCCTCTTCCTTTGGTTGGTAACCAAAGGAGTCCTAGAGATAAACGTCAGATCTCCCACAGAGAACAGTGGGTTCATTTGTCGTCTGCGATGATTGTCAGCGTTTACTGAGCTACTTCCACACTACGGCCTCAGCCAGGAGAACCCACCCCCCTGCTACCTCCTTCTGTGCTCAGCTCACTTCTTTTGCCCTATGGCACCTCCAGCTCTCATGGAGTGCCCCTTCGTGGACACTGCCTCATCAGCGCTGCCACTCATTCCCACTCAGGCCTGCGTCTCCCACACCTGGCCCCAGTCTCAAGCCATATGATGTTTGTGACTCTGTGGCCCAGGATTTCTGTGTTAGGGCCTCGTGCTGCTGCTGGGCACTTGGTTTTCCTGGATCTGAGTTCTAGCCTCAACTCTGTTAAGACTCTTGGTATAATCTTAGGCAATTGTTTAAATCTCTATGAGCCTCAGTTTCTTATTCCATACACTTGGTATAAAGATGGCTCTGTTGGCTTGGCGCCTGTGGCTCAAGGGGTTAAGGCGCCACCAGCCACATGCACCTGAGCTGGTGGGTTGGAATCCAGCCTGGGCTTGCCAAACAACAAGGACGGCTGCAACCAAAAATAGCTGGGGACCTGTAATCCCAGCTACTTGGGAGGCAGGGGCAGGAGAATCGTTTGAACCCAGGACTTGGAGGTTGCTGTGAGCTGTGAAGCCATGGCACTCTACCCAGGGTGACAAAGTCAGACGCTGTCTCTAAAAAAAAAAAAAATAAAGTTAGGTAGTACATGTATGTGTGATATTATTCTTAGTACAATCTGGTTAGCAAGTTTGGATATTATTCTTAGTACAATCTGGTTAGCAAGTTTGGGATGGGATTTCTGATGTTCCCCTCATCTTTACCCTGCCCTGTCATTACTGCATCCCTTGGCTTTCTGTCCAGGTCCCTGATCTTCAGGACCTGAAGTACAGAAGGTCTCTATCTGTGTGTCCCCCTGGATTATCTCACCAGGGTCATTGACTTCCTATTGCATCATGCACATGCCAATTCTCACTCTTTTTCAATCCCTGGTGAACCTCTTCAGCCTTCTCTGTCCACTTGTCTAAGTCTCTCCGCACTAACCTTTAAATGACTACAGAGCCCAGTGCAATTCCAGTTCAACCAGTCCTCTCTGCTTCTGTCATAGTTATCACACGGGGGAAAACCAAGACACCAACATGTTCTGGAAGTCAGGTAAAAAGAGTGTTTAAGAAGGAGGGAGGGACAACTGTCAAATGCTGCTAAGAGTTCAAGGACGAGAAAGCCTGAGAATTGATGACTGGATTTGGAATGTGGAAGTTACCGGTGGGCTTGTAAGAGGAAATTTCAGGGAAAGGTGGGAACAAAAGTTTGATTAGCTTTAACAGAGAGCAAGAAGAGCTAAATCAGAAATACTTACGCACAAACAGCTCTTTCAAAGACTGTTTTTGTTTTGTTTTGGTATTTTTTTCTCAGGTTAAAGAGAAGCTGGAGAAACAAATATGATGCAAAGTGTTTTTGTCGGAGAATAAAGAAATAAAAGAGGGGGATCCATTGAGGAGACAGGAGAGGGGATGATTACTGGACTCGAGTAGGTTAGAGCGGGTGGGATCTTGTGCGGATTTGAAAGGGTTGTCCTTTATGAACAGGGATGGCCTCACCGCAGGGCAGAAGAGAGGTGAGATGCAGGTGCACAGAGGCAGGGTGCGGGGTGTGTGCAGAGAGGCTCTTCTGAAGGATGGAGAAGGAAGTGTTGAGAGTCGAGGCGAGAGAAGGTAAGAAATTGTCACCCAGTGAGTGGAATAGGAAATGATCTGGGAAAATAATATAACTGCCAAGAGGCAGCGTTCATCATCCTCCTAATATTAATGATCATGCGTCTATCTACATTGATGTTGTCAGTGGATTTTTCTCTAGATATGTTCATCCGTGGGGTCACAGAGTAGACAGAATGTTGACTTATCCAAGGTTGGACTTTATCCAAGGGTGCTTGATGAAACAAGAGCAAGGCAAAGAAGTTGGGGCAAATTTAAGGGCGTGCTTGTGACAAATGACCTTGAAATCTAATCTGGATAATGGGAGAAGGGAGTGAGGCTGTAAGGAAAACCAGTGAAAATTTACAGGATCAATAGCTTGAAGGTGTTTGTGGGGTTTAGAGACTGATTGGAGTACAGGAAGTGAGCTAAGAGAATAGCAGTTATCAGTTTAAAATTGAGATTATGTAAGTTGTGCAGTTAATGATAAAAGTTTAAAGATATAGCTGTGGGAATAAGTGGTCAAGCTAAAAGGGAAGACACGATTATTGGAAGAGGGGAGGCCAAGGAATTGAGAGAACAGACATTAGAATGCATCATTTGGAGGGATATTGAACTCATCAAGAAGTGGGAGAGGAGTAGAATTAGTGAATCTTAGGGCTAATTATCTTCAAAAAATAAGGAGTTACCAAGCAGTGGTGAAGGGGGGCTGCGGGTGACATCAACAAACCCAGTGACCTCCAGAAGGCTTACAGATCCAGCTTAAAATGTTCTGGGTATTTCAGGTAGGCAAGTGGATAAAAAGGAATCATTGTTTTGTGCTGGTGTTCTCCTTATTATCATTTTTCAATTTTAGTTGCGTTCATGAATACTACAAATGAAAGAGAAAAGGAAATAATATGGAATGATAATGATTAAGTTAGTCTAATCCGGTTAAGTAATTCATATCAAAGCGTGGTCTGGGAACCCCTAGGGTTTCCCTCAATGTTTTTTCAGGTCGTAGGAATTTCTGTAATAATACTAAGATGTCATGTGTGGCTGTGCTCTTTTTGTCTTGTGAGTGTACAGTGCCTACATATGATACTGCGAAGATTGAGTGCGGAAGGCGACATGGGAATTCAACTGGCTTCTATTAAGTCAGAAATCAAAAAGATTTAAAAGAAATCTAAAACAATGATATTTTTCTTGTGGTTTGTATTTTGCTTTGGAAAATACAGTCTGGGGTGGCGCCTGTGGCTCAAAGGAGTAGGGCACCAGCCCCATATACCAGAGGTGGTGGGTTCAAACCCAGACCTGGACAAAAAAAGAAAATACAGTCTATTTAATAAAAATCATTATTTACATTAGTTTTCAATTCTTTTAATTTGACTGAATTAAATATTTCGAACATTCTGTTTTAATTTTGACTACGTTAAATATTAGCAGATATAGCCTGCAGAAACAAAAGCTCTTTGTAAAAAGTTAATTTTTAAATTGTAAAGGAGCCTGGAGACCAGGAAGTTTAAGAACTTTGATTTTTGTCACCTACTAGAAGGTGAAGACTTGTTTGCAAGGAAAAGCTGAAAGGTAGGACTCATCAACAAAAGTGGAGGTGGAGAGCCCTATGTGAGGACAGAAAATTGCAATGTGAGTCATTTCATTTCTCAGAAGCAACAGCAGGGAGCATGGGCAGAAAATGTATCAGAAAGGTCCTCTTTGAGTTATGGAAGGTATTCTTACTTTGAATATTGTTAAGAGCATTTTTCGTAATTAATTGTCATAAAAACTGTGCAATAAATCAGTCTATATGAATAAATGGTCTATCTTTACAATTTCCATGAAACCCAGTTGTTTTAAAAGTTTAGGAGTTTGTTTTCCTTTTCAAATTTGAAAGCAACAGGTGTCATTGTAGAAAATGTAGAAAATTCTGAACAGTATTAAGAAAATAAGAAATAGTTACAATTCTACCTCCCAGAGGGAATGAGTTAGCATGGGATTTTCTTCTGTCTCTATTTTTTAAACAAATATGCCAAGTAGTAAATATAATTTTATAACTATATTTACTTAATCATTATTGATATTATGAACATTTTCTCATTTGAATATTATTTGAAATAGTTATATTTTACAAAGCAAAATATTCCATTTAGATTAGATAATAACATATTTAGCCAAACTGCCATAGTTAAATATGAAGAATTTTCCCTCCATTTTTCCCCCTTATAAATAAAGTTTGACCATGCCTCTCTCTCCATCTCTCTATATTCCTTTCTTATGTACACACACAGACACACACAGACACACACACACACATATGCACGGCGCGCCAAGAACTATGCATATAAACTTGGCTACAACACTAGTTCAAAAGCATTCATCTCGCCCAAGGAAATAAATATAGAAAAGGTGAAAATTCTTCCCAAGTTAACTTACAAATTTATTGTTATTGCTATTGTAAAATTTATTGGCAATTCCAATAAAAGTGCTAGTGAATTTTTTTAAAAAACATGATTAAATGAGCCTAAATTTCATTTGGATAAATTAATGGATAAAAAGGTTTTGAAAATGAAGACAAAATTCATGAGGAGGAACGTTGGTGACAGCAGGTATTAAAATGTATTGTAAAACAAAAGTAATTAAAACAGCATGGTTTTGTAATAAGAATCAACAGATAAAGAAATAAAATCCCTGGGAAATACTATCTAGTATTTATAGAAATTTAAAGATATGATTGAAAGAAGTACCACAAATAAGTAGTGACATTAATGAATACTCACAAAATGGTACAGATATCATTAGCTCTTTGGAAAACAATAAACAAACAAACAAACAAATGCCTATCCATTTCTAAAGTAAATGGGATTAAAATTAGAAGAAAAGATGTATGGTGCCATCTAGTGGTGAAATAGGTAATTGCATACAGTTTTCGTTCAATATAGCGTCCTAAGGGCAGAAATCAAAACCCGACGGAGACTTAAAGGAGGCAAATCATTCATTAATAAAAAAAGGTTTATACAAGGAACTTCGGCACCAAGTTAAAAAAAGTTCGTTAATACTGACGAGATGATTGTACTGTTTCACAGAATATTCGAAACGGCAGAGCCTATGTAGTGAACGTAAATGAACAAACAAGAAATTATAGTTCCAGACATTCACATAAACAAGCATGCCAACCTGTCAGACTTTTTTTAGTAAAGTAAGGAAACAAAAGAACAATCTGAGTAAAAGTATGCTGACTGGGAATTCATATATGGGAGCAGAGCCTGCCAGCAGTTGTAGTTTTGAATAAGGAACACACGCAATGGGAGAAACCCATCCTCTGGATTGAGCAGGCTGCCGGAGGCCCGAGCTCCCCCTGGGTCTGCGCCGTGTGGCTGCCTAGGTCCCAGGGGAGACGGCCACTTTCCTCTCGACCCCAGGCTCCGGCTCCACACAGGCAACCATCTCGCTGTCAGCCTCCAGCCTTCCCGTCAATCTATTTAGGCTGCTGCAAAAGACACGCCAGCTCCTCTGCAGGGCAGCCCTTTTCTCCATCTCTGGGAACACTCCCTCCCTTCCCATCCTGGTCGCTGCAGCGGCTGCCGCATTGTAATGTCCTCTGATCCCCTGGACTAATGCAGGGCCCGTAGGTGCCCTTCACTGGAATTTTGAAAGCAAGTGATTTGGGACAGTCTGTCTCTGGGCTGTCAAGACTGAGAGCTTCAAATTCAGAAGCTTTGCATGACCGTTCGTATTCGCTGGAGAAACAGGAAAAGTCAGTGGAGGGGACGGAGGTGGAAGGCGCAGGACCGGGAGAGGACTGGGGCAGCGACATAGCCACCCCTCTCTCGCTCTGCTGCCTTGCTCGCCTGCTGTTCAGCTAGTCCGTGGATGCCCAGGATTCTGATAAGCCCTTCTGTTTGCTGAAGCAGGTGGAACTTTTTCCCTGTCTTTTGATTTCAAAAGTGTACTAATACATCTTTGAATGGATAAACTCTGTCATTCGATAGATGTTTGTTACCTTCACATCAAGTCCAAGTTCTTCTGCATGGCCTTGGAGGCCTCTTCTGATATCTGAAGTCTCGTCTCTGACTTTCCCTCACTCTCTCCTTTCTCCCTCTCCCCCTCCACCCGCCGGCTCTGCTTTCCATGCTCCAGCTGTCCCCAATGGCTCTCGCTGCCCAAGTCCTGGAACTCCACCAGCCTCACGACCAGGCTGTTCCCCCTCTCCACAAAATACTTTTCTACCACTCCTTCCCCCAGAGAAATTCCTATTCATTCTCTAGATCCCAGCTTAGGCATTGCTTGCTCCAGAAAACTTCAAAGGTCCCCTGAGACCAGCCTGTTTGCTCCTCCTATGTTACCCCACAGGACTTTGTCCCCATCCTCTTTATTACTTTTGTCCCGCGGCATCAAAATTGCCTGTTTATTTGGAGGAGACTCTGAGCTTTGTAAGAAAAGGGTAGTATTTGCCTCACTGTCACCTCCCCAATGTTTTATACCTAATGTAGAATACAGTCCTGACTCAAATATTTGTTCAGTGAACAAATGAATATATACAGAGAACCATGCCTGATACGTAAGTGAGAAACGCTACAGCCCAAGTGCTTTGTAAATCTTTCCACAGCAAAGTGCCCTATCAGCCTCTTTTCTGCATAGATTTTGAGGTCTTGAAATCTCTAATAACATTTTTGAGAGCTCCTATCTCCAGTTTCACAAGTAGATACTTCTAATGTATGCAACTTTTTCTTAAGCTAAATCAGAGCTAAGTGCACGTGAATTGATATAAGGATTATCTCTATTTTGTGGACATGGGTGGTCCAGACACCCACAAGGAGATAAATAAATGTTTGAGGTGGGTCCTTCAATGATTTTTACAATGGATGCCAATTTGGCAAGCTTGACTGGGCCCTACCAGTGTGAGGAACCATGATTTTGGTATGATGTTGGGGAATTTGTAGCTTCCATCTGCTGGTTATCTCACAAAATGTAGAGCTGAGAAAAATCACATACTGATTAAATCATAGAATCCCACACTTGGAAGGGACTTCATGAGATGATCTGGGCCCGCCTCCTGAAGGTCAATGCATAAATCATCTTGTGCAGATGGCTGTTTATACTATTTTTAAAGCTCTTTAAGGATGGAGATTACACAGCTTCCCTTGGTAGTCTGATCTTCATGGTCAAGAACTTCCTTTTTTAAAAGCCCAGCTCCTCTCTGCAGTTTGGCTCATTTCCTCTTTCTTTTCAGCTCTCTGTGAACATGGAGAGTACATGATCAACCTTTCCTGCTAATTATCTCTGGCCCACACCCGATACCCTTGCAATTAATTATTGAGATTTATGCTATTCACCTCCCTCCATTCCCAAGCTACACAGTTAAAATTCCTTCATTTTTCAGAAGACTTATTTTTCCCCTTCAATTATTTTTGCATTTTATATATTTCCCTCTTAGAGTCTATCCTGCAGCTCATTATAGAAAACCAGTCATAGCCTTTCTCCATAAGTCCAAAACAGCTGTAAATAAATAGCAAAACTTGCTTCTTATCTTATTCCAGCATCATATTTGCTGTTTAAACCACAGCATTTCCTTTTTGTTTCTGGTATAGATTATGTTTTCCAGTTAATCTCAAACCCTTTATTGTTAAACTGCTACTTTGTACAAGGCATTCCTATCTGTGTCATTTGTCCTGGGTGATTTTGACAGGCTGGGTAAATAACCCCTCTACTCCCTAGAGATGCCCATGTCCTGATCCCCAGAATTATGAATATTTTACCTTGCCTGGCAAGAGGAATTTTGAAGATGTGATTAGCGATTTTGAGATGCCTGGTTGATGTATAAACCCAGGTGGGCCCAATATAATCTCAGGGATCCTTATAAAGGGCCGCAGGAGGACCAGAGTTAGAGAGGAAAGACAGGAACATACAATGGAGTGATAGGTTTTGAGGAGGCAGGGGTCAGGAGCCAAGCAACACAGCCTCCAGAATAGCGGTTCTCAACCTGTGGGTCGCGACCCACAGAAACTGTATTAAAGTAGAACAGCCAGGGAATGGATTCTGCCACGGGACTCCCATAGGCAGCATGGCCCTGCCCACACCTGGATTTTGGCCCACTGAAACCCACCTGGGGCTTCTGACCTGCAGACTATAAAGTAATCCAATTGTGTTGATTTAAGTAACCAAGTTTGTAGTAGTTTGTTATAGCAGGAATAGGAAACGAATACAGTTTATTGCTGAAAGTATCTGGGCCTGTCTTGCTTGAGTTTCATGGTTTTATTTGACAGATCATTTTTGGATTTATAAAGGTTTCTTGGTATTGAATTCTCTTACAAAACCACAGCAAAATGAGTGGGTAATTACTAGACTGTTGATAACTTTAACTCCTAATCAGTTGTTTTAAAGTAATGCATTTACTAGAGAATTCTGTTTATTGACAAGGTTCTATGTGCTAGGGCTTGCACCGTAAACTTGGAATACGCTGTCTCACTTAAGTTTAAGTGCCACGAGGCAGGGATTCTTATCTGCATTTTAATGGGGCTTTGAGCAAGGAAGCAGCAAAGCTACTGGGGGCAGAGCTGACAGTCAAGTCCCAGGCTGTGACTTAAAATCTCATCTTCTCTCTATTTTACCACTCGGACCTGCCACTGTACTCTGCCCGATTTCCCTAGCTTGAGTACAAAATTAAATTTGAAGAGTCATGAATTTTCAGGAAAGATGTGTTACTATAAATGTAACTGACTTGGAAAAACAATAACAACAACAACAACAACAAAAACTGGTTTCCTAGAAATGCCATGTATTTGTTCCAGATGTCAGATGGAAACGATTTCAAACATCAAAACCAAAATTATAATAGTTGGAAAAGTGAGAAGGATCACTCAAAAACAGTAAGGGAAAGCAAAAGTTCTCTTTGGCTTGTCAGGACCCCATTGATTTCCCTGGGGAAATATCATTTCTAAAAAGCAAACCTTCTAAGTTCATTTTCAGCAAAGTATGAATTACATTTCTTCTGCCCTGTGAAAGTTTCTGACGTTGTGTTGTTCTTCCGTTAAGTTTTGTTACTTATATAATTTGACATGTGAGAAAGGAGGGATGCTATTTTACTTCTTTGACCCTCTTCCTTCCATCAGTTCTGTTTGGAGAAGCGAGTGCAATTTTATTTTTAATGCTCATCTTTCTCGACTATGCTTTCCCTGTGATCTGCCCAGGCTGGGAGGATGTATACATTTGCGCTCAGGTTATCTCATGTTAAACCGATCAACAAATAGTTAATCAGCCAACAGCCACCCCTGGGGTCTGCTAATCAAGCCTTCTGCTCTCCCTTTTTGTACGCAACAAATAGTAAACTTTCTCAACGTCACATGTGCAGGCATAGCTTCCACTTCCACCCCCTTCCAACCAGACTACTGCGTCCGTGCCCCTCTCACAGCAGCCCTTGCTCCTTTATTCCTGGCAAATCTTGAAAGAACACACTGGTCTACACTGCTGTCTGTGTTGCCCCTCATGTCTTTGTCTCTTGTTGATTCATTATAATTCAGTCTGCACCATTATTCCTTTGTGAGACAATAAAACCTGTCCTACACGCACTCCGGCTCTTAGAAGGTGAGAGTAGAAGTGGATATTTTTCATACGCCCCAACTAAACCTCCCGTGTCCCCTCCATTCTCTAAAACCTGCTCCTTATCCAGCATTTACTATTTAGATGTCAAGCCGGAAGTCTAGGACGGAACTCTATCCTGCCCCTTGTCATCCATGCCATCTCTGTAATATTCCGCACACCGCCGCCTTCCCATTGGCTCTCAGTTTTTTGTCCAAGTCCCTTCATCATTTTTGCAACCAAATTACTGAAACACTCCCCAAATTACTGCTTCCCTCCAATCTTTAAGTTGTTTTAGGAAATGAAGAGTTCATTCCAGATAAAAGAAGAAAGAAAAAAGGAGAGGGGGGTTGTTCAGGTGGAGGAGACTTAGATATTTGTATCTAAAGCAAAAGACCTCTAGAGAAATGAGATGGAAAGGATTTTTTAAAAAACTGGCAAGAGAAATTGAATAGGAGTGCATAGGAGTCCTTCTCCTCCTGGCTATTAACCAGAAATGAACCACTGTTAAGACATTCGTCTTCCTTCATTCTCATGTATATTTGCTTTTTTTTCTTTGGTGGGAAATTATTATTATTATAATTTTTTTTTTGCAAATTTTGGCTGGGGCAGGGTTTGAACCCACCACCTCCGGCATATGGGGCTGGCGCCCTACTCCTTTGAGCCACAGGTGGCGCCCTATGTTTGCCCAAAGTACAATGGCTCTCGCTCATCCAGTGTAGTACATCAGCTACTCCACCCAATGGTGGAAGTGACACATTTAGGAGGCATCTTGGATCCATCACTTTTTCATCCTGCAGTGTGCTGGTGTAGGCTTTGATCCTAGGGAGAGACAACTGGGCACATCGCTTCCCAGATCCATGTTCAGTTTGAAATCTGCCATGGTGGGAGTAGTTTCCTCATGAACATTGGCAAAGGCTACAATCAGGGTGTCCCCCCTGCACCATCGCAGGAGACTGGGCTGTTAGCCACTTACAGTACATCGCTGCTGCCCCTGCTCATCTCCTAGGTCCAAGTAGTTCTGCTAGATCTCCTGCCAAACTGTATTTCAGATTTGTCCAGTGATCTTAGATTGCTACTTCCTTGGCCAAATCAGTATTATCTTTTTCCTTTTCTTCTTTATTAAGAAAATTTCAAGCCAAGCATGGTGGCTCACACCTGTAATCCCAGCACTTTGGGAGACAAGAGGTGGAAGGATCACCTGAGTTCAGGAGTTCAAGATCAGCCCGAGCAACAGAAAGACCCTATCTTCTAAAAAGAAAAAAAAAATTTGACTGGATGTTGTAACTCGTACCTTCAATTCTAGCAGTCTAGAAGGCCAAGGCAGGTGGATTGCTTGAGCTTAGGAGTTTGAGACCAACCTGAGAAGAGTGAGACCCCTGTCTCTACTAAAAATAGAAAAACTAGGCAGGTCATGGCTGGCACCTATAGTCCCAACTACTCAGGATACTGAAGCCAAGAAGATGGTATTTGAGGTTTCTATGAGCAATGATAATGCCATGACACTTTACCCAGGGCAACAAAGTGAGATGAGACTGTCAAGAAAGAAAGAGAGAGAGAGAGAGAGAGAGAGAGAGAGAGAGAGAAAGGGAGAAAGGGAAGGAAAAGAAAGGAAAGAGAGAGAGAGAGAGAGAAGAGGAGAAAGGGAGAAAGGAAAGGGAGAGAGAGAGAGAGAGAGAGAAAAGAAACCATTAAATCATTAAAGAAAGGATGCACTGAAAACTTTCTAAATAAATAGTTGTAATATGAGGGTGTGAATGTGAAAAAGAAGACATGGGTATGGACACAGGAGAGAATCAGGACACCAGGGTGTGGGCCCTGTCATGCTCTAACTAGCGATGTGTCTGCTTTCTTATACTTGC
>CAUYON010081440.1:0-14049 GCA_963573935.1 Arctocebus calabarensis
GAAATTCACCCTAGGGTGGAAAGCAAAAGTTGTACAAAGCAGAGGAATGAATGTGCTTGGTGCCTGTGGCTCAAGGGGCTAAGGCGCCAGCCACGTACACCTGAGCTGGCGGGTTCGAATCCAGCCCGGGCCCGCCAAACAACAAAGCAGAGGAATGTGGTACAGCTTATTTGAACAGTTTCCTTTTTCTTTCTTTCTTCTTCTTCTCTTTTTTTTGCTATCAGGGAATAAGGGGATATTAGGAAATGCAGCCCGAGGACGCCCCCACTCTGGGATTCACAGCAGCTCATTTTCATGAATGGAACTGATTATCAACAAGAGCAGAGCAGAAACCATCTCGGCATTAACACAGGAGGAAGAAGGAGGAGGCTTGCAGGACTGGGTCCCTCCCAGGAAGCTCACGGCCTGGGAGCCTGGGTGGGAGGACTGAGAAGTCTTTCCCACTATTTTTCTAGAGCTTTCTACTCTGGACATCTCTGTCAATCCCAAAAAGCTTATCACAGGCTCATCTTCGTAGCCTTTACTGCTTTACCTGGTTCCTAGGAGTCTCGACAAGTTGAACAGGCAACAGGAGGGTCCTTGGGGGGGGTGCACTTCTTTGGGGTCCAACCATATCTGTCCCTTTAAATCGTGTCTTCTATATATTTTGACTTCCACTTATAAGCTGAGAAGAGCTATCTGAGATCTTTATTGACACTGCCATTTTAGGGGAAAAAAGTTGTACAGATAAAGAATAAAAAGAAACAGTCACTGTAGTATGTGTTCTTCTTATGTCTCCTGAATATCTGGGACTGGGGGAGTAAAACTATATCCATGGACTAACCAGCAGTGCCCTTTTCCTGATGGCTCTGAAATAATAAGCATAGCTCTTTCCAGGCAATAACTATTCTCTGCTATGTGCGTTTTAAATAATCCCCCAAAATGAAATCTAGTAAGTAAGAGTAAATGCCATCACCATCTTTAATCTTTAGTCCCAGAATACTGAAAAGATGTTGAGTATAAGTTAGGGCCGACTACGTAGTGACAGGGGCGCTGTCCTATAATTGTGTCTATTCCTGCTCATCACCGACAATCCCGGCTTCATTGAAGCCACACGTTTGTATGAAGCATCTCTCGTGTGAGATGATGGTTCTCTACTCCCCACTTGGTGGGACTCTGCTGGCAAAGGTGAGGTTCTCTCAGCACTTGAGCTCAGCAATCCCCAGGGAGTGGTGTCCTCTAAGCTGGTTTTGACAGGCCCAACCACGTCAGTTATGAAAACTTCCAGGGAAAATGAGAGGCAGGATCTGAACACACACATCACCTCCCCCAAAAAGTGAGTGATAGAGCCTCCCAACCCTTATCCTTCCATTTAAATTGGGGAAGATCAAGACAAAAGAGAAAGAAAACGGGGGGCCCAGAGAGAGGGCAGCCGGCATGTACGACTAAATGTCAGCTTGTACAGGAGAGTTATAATTAAAGTCCAGGATGACAGATAACCATAAAATCAGACTGGTTCCTTTCCACATGGAAGGAAAATATAATGTTGTCGTCCAACCCAAGCTTTTTTGTAAATTGAAATTACAGTTTTATTTGGAGCTATTTTTAAAGGTCCATTAATTAAAAATTGGAAGCCACGCCAATGCAGAAATACCATAAAAGGTGTGAGATTTAACGATCACCAAGGACCATAATTAAAAAGATGATGTTATCTGAATATCAAATGCTTTAAATCCATGTTTGTTTTTTATTGAAAAAAATAAACAAATTCAGGAGCAAAATAAAAAAATAGAAAAGATATTTGCAAAATGTAATGATAATGGTTGGCTTCTAAATAGCCAAGGAAATTATAGTCATCATGTGTGGAGAAAGAACAAACACCTCTTAATTGCATTTCATTATAACGTACCTTTCTCTGCTCAGTTGTATATATTAATTATAAAAATCGTGTTGCAGAGCAGAGAGGCTCTACAATAGTTTCTTTCCCCCTTCCTCCCTTAATTCTGTCTGAAGCAGGATGGAAGAACAATATCATCTGTCATCTGCAGAAAAAGCTTTCAAAGACAAAATCATAAAAAGAATGAAAGGCTATTATATAAAAAAGAAAAAAAATGCTTTGATTTCACAGATTTTCCACTTATTAATGTTTAAGGTTATCTGTTCTTGTAGAAAAGTATCTTCTCATATTATTCGGTGTGTGTATGTTCAGGTAACATCCCTCTCTGATGACTGGATCACATGGCACATGCCTTACGTCGAGAATTGTTAGTGGGGGGTGAGGTGGGGAGAGGTATTACTGTGAGAAGGTGCCACACAGGACATGAAGAATTGGTTAAGATGAGGCAAAAATGGGTGGGTTGGGTTTGAGGCCAGGGCTCTTCCGCGAGGGGTGGTTTGGGGGCTGCACATGGGGCAATGGTGTAGGGAATGGACTTGCACTCTGAGAAGACAGGCCTATTGTGGGCACAAGCATTTGGGACTGTGCCAGGGTCTAAGAGGATGGAATGGGGTGAACCAACGTGGCTTTGGAAATTCTGCTTTCTGAGAAATCTGCTGAAACAGGTGAGCTCCATCTGTTTGGCAAAGGTTGATGGGTTAGTCTAGCGAGAGCTCGAGATCTAACCTGGGCATTTTAGGAGATGTATGTGGATAATTGCTGTTTTCTGGGCAAAGGTCCATAACTTACCAGATTCTTGGCTGAAGCAGTAACCCAGAAAGGCTTAAGTAAGAGCTGCTGTTCGAGACCCTGCGTACTCAGTGTGTGGTCCGGGAACCGGCAGCATTGGCTTCACCTGGGAGAGCTTGTGGAAAACAGGATCTTGGATTTCACCCCAGCCCTGCAGAATCAGAACTGCCATTTAAGCAAAATCCCTGGGTGATGTACTTACACTTTAAAGTATGAGATGTGTAGGTCGGGCATGGTGGCTCACACCTGTAATCCTAGCACTTTGGAAGGCAAAGATGAGTACATAGCTTGAGCTCAGGAGTTCAAGACCAGCCTGAGCAAGATCGAGATCCCATCTCTACTAAAAATAGAAAAAATTAGCGATGTGTGGTGGCACATGCTTGTAGTCTCAGCTGCTTGGAGGCTGAGGCAAGAGGATCCCTTCAGTCCAGCCAGGAGTTTGAGATTGCTGTTTGCTATAATGTCACAGCACTCTAGCCCGGGGCCACAGAGTGAGACACCGTCTCAAAAAAACAAAAAAATAAAGTAATAAAGTCTGAGATGCGCTGATTTGGGTGTCCTGGTGAGGGTAATCCACACCCACGCGTGGTTTGGGGCAGTCACAGCTGTTTCTCCATCCATGGCGGTGGATCACAGCGGAGCAGGTCCAGCCCCACGCTCGGCCACAGACTAACAAGTGTGGGAGCTGATCCCTGAAGAGGAAGCAACAATCAATACCTCCCTCACACGGGGGCTGTGAAAACTAAAGGAGAGAAAGTGTGGAAAGCATGTGACAGAACGGCTGGCACAAGGAAAGCGTTCAATAGCAGTTACTATTTGTATGGGTGCCCTGGATTCTGTCACATTCTAGAAAGTATTCATGACGTCAAAAATGTTATCATGTACAGGTCTGGAGATTCTGCTCTGCCTCGACAGGAGATGGCTATCTGCTGTAGCCCAGCCACCCCACACCTCGCCCAGGCGCTTTCAGAGTGTCAGTCACTGAGCACAAGAGTGCCAGGCTCGCCCCGTGGACATCGGTGGCACACTCCGGGAAATGTAAGCTACCTGTCCCCCTCCCCTTCCCTTTCCTCTAAAGGCTGAAGACAAACATAGAACAAATCCTGTCGTTTGGAGTTATTTTAGATCTCATGAGGTTTCCCAGAAATGAGATGAGATAAAAGAGAAGAAAAGAAGCGGAGATGCCCCCGCGGCCTGAAGCATGCGCAAACGCTTCCATCTTTTTCAGAGTCAGAAACTGATGGATCCGGAATCAGGCAGAAGTGGGTCCTGATTAGCTTCACCATTTCCTAACTGCGCAACCTTACAAGTTGCTCAACAGCTCGAGTACTTGGTGTTCGTATCTTTAAAATGGGACTAGAATCATTAGAATGACTTCTGACGGTATTCCAGAAAATATTCAACAAATACCGAGCGTGGGCCTGCTAGGTACAGAATGCTGTGCTGGGTGCTGGTGCAAGAAGCCACTTGTCACAGTGCCTGGTGTGGAGTAAGCACTTGGCCCCGGCCACAGCTGAGACACACACTGCTGACACTTTCAGGGACAAGCTGTGTGCATGACGCGCCCGGCGGGGGGTCCTGTCTTGTGCGGCTTGTCACCGCCAGTCACCGCCGCTTGGACGAGAGTTGCAGGGACTTGGGAATCACACCATCCTGGTGCCCAGCAGTGTGTGGCTTAGGGACAAGAATCAAAGAATAGGTAAAAATAGCTGAAGTCAGCAAATGAAAGTGTCCTTTGCCATCTCTTTTGACTTAGATAGGAAGGACACTTGAAATTGGTGGGAAAGTAAACCACTGGTTTAGAAAATCAAAGACAATTGTCTGTGACCCGTGTTTATCACGGCGTTGGAGACACGACATCTGAAAAGTAGAGCCGACCTGAATATCCAGGGATATGGAGGATCACTGGGGAAATCGGGAAAGGTAACATAATGGAATTTATGTTTAGCTATGTAAAAATTAAAATTATATAAATCTGTGGAAAATACACAAAACTAAAAAACACAAAAAATAAAGTGTAAGAAATGAATACAGTTAGGTCAGAGTGGTAGATTATGTTCTCCGTTCATTTTGTTATTCAAAATCTTCTTTAATGCCACTGACTTCATCCTGGTGAAAAGAAATAATATCAATAATAATAGCTGAATACTGTAGCGCTGGATTAATGACTTAGAATGTTCCTAGTTTGGAAAAAAAATACTCCACACAAGGTCCCAGAAGGAGGGAAATAAATAAAAACACATTGGAAAAATTAAGTGTGCCCAGTGGGTAAACTGTAATTCTCTGGTGCCTAACAGTTTGGAACAGAATGCTACACAGATGGCCGTGTGCCTGCTGAACTCAGGAAAGGAGCAGGTACTCTTGGGAGGGAAAAAGAAAATTGTTGTCTTCGGAAAGCGGAGATTCACTGCATAAGTTCTCATCTCTGCTCAAACTTCATTCCTCTCCATACAGCCAGACTGTGGGTTACAGCTGCCTCCCAACAGCACAGGCACACAGACCAGGTTCAGAAAGAACGGCCCAGGTCCCCGCGTCATCTCGCCCTTGCTGGTTGACCTTGGGCAAGGTGCTGCCTCTGAAGTTCCATGTCCTCATCCTTAAAATGGAAATAATATTCCCCATCCAATGGGCTGTCTTGAAGATTCATGCTGTACACAAAGCACCTAACCCAGAGATGTGCTGGATATGTATCTGTCAATGACACTGTTGATGTGACTCTATTCCATTTCGTTCGGATGTGTGAGTCAGGTCACAGGCCAGGCTGTGTGGGATGTTTGGACGAAGAGCCCTTCCCAGTTTTATCTTCTGTGCCAGAATTGAAACCCCAGCCCCTGAGTTCCTTCCCGTTGCCGAGTACTGCTTCTTGCATTGTGACATCTGTGTCTTTCCAGTTTGGTAACTGACAAATCCTTCAGAAGATGCTTTTGTAATGTAGTGATATGAGGGGTGCATTAGTGTTTGATGGCCTGCATGACACTGCGGGACATCTGCCTGGAGATGGACACTGCATTCATCACAGGATGGTCCCAGGGTAACCCCCTGCAAGCCAGTCACTGCCTCCCCAGCCCTGGTTCTGGTTTCCATGGTAATGGTGGTCTGGGGGCTGATACTGCAGCCATCCTGTTTGCAGATGCCCGCAGCATGGCTCTCCCCACTCAGTGCTGTGTTCCCTGATCCTTCTTCCCGCTAATCATTCCTTTTCTAAACTGACCTATCCAGCACCACCAGAACCCTGTTCATAGAACAGCAGCTCCACTTTAAAGTGGAGTTCCCAGACGGGTGTGGTGGCTCACACCTGTAATCCCAGCACTCTGGGAGGCCGAGGCAGGAGGATCACTTGAGCTCAGGATGTGTCTGAAGGACTTGCAGTGGTCGGTGCTGGGCTAAGAACTTCACGTGAATTCACCCCACAAGATAAATGAGGTTACTGGTTTAGTGCTCTTGGTCTTGCTTCTGCGCAGGTCTGTAATATCTCAGAGCAGTCTCTGAGCACTGCGGAACCTTTCAAGTCCAGTCCACACTTTCCTAACCGCATAACCTTGGAGAAATTACTCTGCCCTCCTGCAGCTCATCTGTAAAAGGAAATGCAGCCCAAGCAGGCTCACAGGTGCCTAGGAAGAGCACATTAGGAACTACCCGAAAAGTAGCAAGCACAGGCTGCTGCCACGGTGAGCATTTAATAAATAATAATTATAATTTTTTTTTTTTTTGCGGTTTTTTGGCCAGTGCTGGGTTTGAACCCGCACCTCCAGCGAATGGGGCCGGCACCCTACCCCTTTGAGCCACAGGCGCCACCCAATTATTATAATTATTATTACTATTCCACCACCAGTTGACTGAAGGATGAGGCAGCCATCCTGAGAACATATCAGACATTCCGTTGGTCTGTTTTCTAGCACCTGACATGCTCGTCCTTTTCCCAAATCATTAGCTAGAATGTTGGACACGATGATTTCAGTATACTTCTGGCTCTGGAATACCCATTTTTCAATCCCCCATGCCAATACCACCCCTCCAGGAACCCAGCTACTGGATGCCGAGCTGCTGTTCACCTTGCTGTTCACTGTTATGAATGAGCCCAAGGACAAGAGTAGCTCAGGTGCGTCCTCTGAGCCCTTAGGATGTCCTGGGAGTGGTGCAGGGGGTCTGGAGGGCCGGGGGCATGGCGTCAGGGGGTGCAGCAGTGCTCAGGTCTGTCCTGCACCCACAAACACCTCCCTAGCTCAAGCATCCTCTTCTTGACATCTTTTCTTAAGTCCCACCGCGAGCCTGAATTCTCGCTCCTGAGATCACTTTCTTCTTGAAAATCTTATTGTTCAGATGAAAACCTGCCACAATTCCTCTTTCATTGTCTCTTGATTCACAATCTCTACATTTTAAAGTGTTTAGGGTTCAGGGCTTTAAAAGAAATTCATCAAGTATTGAAATCAATCTCTCGCCTCTGTACTGATAGAGACCCCAGCCTGCTGATTAACTTTTCAATCACAGCTGCCTACAGCACACAGGCTGTGCAGGCAACAGCAATTGCAGCTTGGACGACAAGGAAAGCAGTCACTTAGCTGACGTCAGTGTCTCTAGCTGTCCCTCCGTGCTGAGTCTGCTCATCTGTGAGTTCTTGGCCCTCACGGGTCCTTTGTATACACAAAGGTTATGACGCTACGCCTTCTGCAGCAGAGAACAGAAACTTGGAGAGAGTAAGTAGCTCGTCAAAGGTCGCACATCCAATAAATAGCAGAGTTCAGGAACAGATCCAACCTCCCGGTCCCAGGACCCCACTATGAAAGCTGGTCCACTGGGTTCCCCACTTTATCGTCTGTCTGGAGTCACTGGAACTCATCAAGGGCTGTGGCTTTGTCTCCTTAATAGTTGCCTACCAGTCTGGCACCAAGTAGGTGCTGGAAAATATTCAAATCTGTTGTTCTTTCTATAAATAAGTGATCAGGATGATGCCAGTTTAGAATGGGGGTAGACAGGGAAGGAAGTGGCCCAGGTCTTAGTCCTCCGGAGCTGGAGTTGTTGAGGGGATGGGGGTGGTGCTCTGCTTTCATTCCTGGTTTGCTACGACAAACTCATGGTTTTTCAGACCTTTGCTTAACTCAGATTCTCTGGTTTTCTGGAACACAGCATCACAAGCCACAGATTACTTACATCCAGCCTGGAAAGTGACGAGCAGTCCTGGTTACTACCCCTGAGCAGTTGCCTGCTGTGACCCCGTTTCTTTTCTTTGGGAATCTACAGAATGCAAAGATGCCCTGATCCTTTTTAGGGGTTGGTAGAGAGAGAGAAATAGAAAGAAGAATCATTTTAGTAATTACATGGCACAAAGGAGAGCTGGAGATGGGGAACCACCCTGCTAGAGACTCCATCTCTCCAAATTTAGTTTAATTGAGGAACATTTTTAACCTATTTTGTTCGCCATCAACATCAAAATGTCTCTGATGTTTGTAAACTTCTGGAAGGTTTGACTGCGAACATTTGAGGTTAAGCAAATGGTCCTGTGCTACTAGTTCTCTGTTCCCACAACAGAAGGCTGGGCTATTCCAAACAGAATCCTATCTCCCTTCTGGGGTCTTTGGTAACTTGCTAAACCTATCTGGGGGTCAGTAAAACAAGGGGGTTTACTCCAGGTTCCTCCACGAAGTAGCTGTGTGGCCTCCTCCCCAACCCCTCCCACACATTACAGGGCTGTAGGATGGTTCAACCACACAGCTAAGCAGGTTTCACCCACTCAACACCTAGTATTGAATCTGGTTGAGAAGTGGGAGAGGCCAGGGCAGATGGGAGAGTAGCTGCAACACAGAGGTCTCCATGGGGAAGGAGGAATAAATCCTTCAGGAATGTCGGTCAAAGGCACCCACCCAAGCATGGCACCCAGGTAAATCTTGCCAAACCACATCATGTTACCTGCTCATTTGAGTGCCAGGAGGCTTTTGTCAAGAAAGGTAAGGAAGAGCTTCTGGTGTCGACGGCCAAGTTCTCGTTGACTCAAGTTTCAAACTTCACACTGATTTCTATTCTTGTTATTTAATTTCCTTCTCATCAGACAGAATTAAATACCAAATACCATTCCCAGGTCTTCTAAAGTCCAATTGCCCCAATGCTTTGTTACCAACTTATATAAAAGTTTAAATTTCCTCTTTCCCTGCTCAAATTTCTGCCAAAACAGTCATCAGCAATGAAATTTTTGAAGATAATTAGCATATCAGATATCTGTAATAAGCTAATCATGTATTTCTTGGATTGTACTTCTCTGGTTAGCTGTTATTAATCACAAATATTATTCATGTCATTTGAAATATTCCTGTTGGCGGATGTTTTTATGCTTGAAGGATTCCAGCTAGAGGTCTTTAGCTGTGGATGTGCCCCCCTGCCCCCACCCAATTCCCCATGAGAGGCCAGATTTGATCGCGTCTTGTTGAACAGGGTTAACCTTCAGGGGAAATAGCATTAAGGGAAGTAATTATCCATTCACACTGAGCTGGCTACAAATAAAGTGAGAAAATCACCTCAGAACTCACATGAAAAACATAATGTAGTTAATATTAAATAAAAGGATTGGGTAACCAGCCTCTTTTTACAGTGTGTGCTGATGTGTCCTTGATCAGGGCCTGTTTTGTTTATGATTAATGAATGACTCACCTTGGGCTGTGTTCCGTTCAATGCATACCTCATTATGAATTTGAAGAGGTCATTTGTTCCTTGGATTTAAAATAAAAACCTCTTTGTACATTCAGAAGGTTAAGAGTTTGATATTGGTGCAAAATCAAGGCAGAGAAAACTTGGAGACATTTGCTTTGGGTTGTTTAGTGTTGTTGTTAGCGTTGCTCCTTTCTGAGTTGTAGAATTTGGAGAGAAATTTTGAGCCTGACTTCTGATTTCAAAGTAGATCCTAAAGTTATGTGGCTTGGGCTCAACTTACTGGTGGCAGCAATACTGCCCGATGGTGGCATGAGTCAGAAGGGCTTCGTGACCCTTCCAATGGGAGAAGGGCTCTCCGTGCTGCTCTGCCAGGAGTACATTGCAGAGGGGCGTTCAGATGGCACAAAAACTAATCAACAGTAAACAAAGTCTGAGGCCCAAGTCCTCAGGTAGGGGACTGTCTCTTCTTTCCACCAAAAGTGGAAAGTGCTGTCTCTTCTTTTCACCAAGTCTTCTTAGTGCTGTCTCTTCTTTCCACCAAGTCCACCAGCCTCTCTTTCAATATTTTTTCTTCTTTAAAGTCATCTGTGGTGTTCATTTTAATTTAATTTCATTCATATGGAAACATCAGAATCAACAGTAGTTTGCAATGCAGCTGACCAGGCACTACCCAACCCAACTGTGATGCAGAAGGCCATAACTGGGTTAAAGACTGTATGCCTTTTCTTGTTTTTGCAAAATTCTTGATAAAGAATTACATATGTATATGTATCTCTTGACCATTATATATACACACCAGGGCACGACAAAAACATGCATGTGAATGCATATCAAAGGATCACAGATATTGACCAATCTGAACGTCTAGATTTTGTTTTATTAACTCAGATAAGGGGGCTGCTCCCCTGGTGAGGGATGTTGTGTTTGGGATACAGCCCCACCATGGGCAGAGAGCACATTCATAACCACCATCCTTTCCAGCAGAGCACACACAAACGTGTAGTTTGACCACCTGTGGGCCCCACCGTTGCTCAGTTAATGATCTTTCCACAGGGGTTTGTGTGTTCACTTGTGCATTCAAATGAGGTCTTGTCACGCAGAAATAAAAGCATATGCATGAACAGACCTTGGCGGTTGACTAAGGATACCCACTTCATGGTAGACATAGTCCATTAGTCACCCAGCCAACTTTTTTTTTAAGTCAAGTTATTTCTTTATGTGTGAGAGAAACTATGCCCTTTGATCACAGCCATTAAGATGGGATTAAATAACAGCAAATCTCAGAGACCAAAAAATTACTCCTGGCTCCATCATTAACTACCTGTGTGACCTTGGGCAGGCCATTTTCCCTCTCTGGGCTTGAGGGCTATTGCTATAAAATGAAGACTTTTGACTAGATAGACTTTTTAATTATTCCTTACTGCTGTTATTCTGATTTTCCTTTTTTCTATTTTAGGCATCATGCCTCTGCTTTCAATGGTCTATGATTCTATGCAACTATAAGAACAGCTAATACAAGTTATGAAGCACTTCCACTTCAAAATGTCCTCAAGCTAGGCTCAGCGCCTGTGGCTCAGCGGGCTAAGTCGCCAGCCACGTACACCTGAGCTGGCAGGTTCGAATCCAGCCCGGGCCCGCCAAACAACAATGACGGCTGCAACTAAAAAATGGCCAGGCGTTGTGGTGGGCGCCTGTAGTCCCAGCTACTTGGTAGGCAGAGGCAGCAGACTCGCTTGAGCCCAGGAATTGGAGGTTGCTGTGAACTGTGATGTCACAGCACTCTATCCAGGGTGACAGCTTGAGGCTCTGTCTCAAAAAAAAAAAAAAAATGTCCTCAAGCTCAAGTTAGAGTCTTGCTGTTTCACAAACTCAACACAGAAGATCAAGGCTTCATCCTTTGCCATAATCTTCCCCTGTCTTCTAGGCCCACGAGCACCTACCCACACTAAACACACTCAGATTTTGTTCATTACTCTCATGAAGTACCTTCAAGGCTGAGAAACAGACTCACCACGCCAAGGACAACAAGCAAATATGCAATTTTTACAACTCAGAATAGAAATCTCCTTTATTTTCTATCTGTTCATCCATGAAAATATAATAACTGGAATCACATTACTGCTACGGAAAACACCAAGTGCAAATCTCCTCGGATAGCATATATTTTAATACAATTCATCTATTTCCAAAGTGAAATGAACTTCCCAAGAAATGTCACAAACTTTCATAGGAAACATTTCTCAGATTACCATAGAATGTTTCAAAAAGACTTGGTAGCAGTAATAAGTTTTTAAAAAATGGATTACCAAACAAGAGAATTTGGATGGAGCAAAGAATTTTTTTAAATAATCTCTCTGCACTCAAAAAAAAGAGGAGAGGAGCTCCGATCAATTTGAGAAAATAGAGAAGAAGCCAGAAGGTAGTTCATCAGTTTTATTATACGTAATCCTGGAAGCTATTACCTACGTATTTAAAGCTAGTTAAGCAGCTTGGAAATACTAAAATCTCAAACACATGCACTAACCTCTCTGATCTTAACAAGGACACCCGTGTGCTTCCTTCTGTATTATCATAAGACGGCTATGACACCTCCAGGAGCCCCACCAGTGACTTTTCCTCTTTCTTTTCTTTTTCTTTTTTTCTTTTTGTCACATTAGCCATAACTTCCTTCCCTCACCCCACGGCCACCAAAGACCCCAATGACCATTACTGGAAGGTCTCTAAGAAAAGGGAGGGTTGAACAGGATTGGTTCAGCTGTCCATCAGTGCTACTGCACTTACTCAGCTCACATTGCTAATCAAGGACAAAGCCAACTCCCAAATGACGCTTGGTGATTTTCTTCTTTTTCTTAACGCCAGTGAGTTACACGATGTGCTTGTTTCCTCAGGTCCCCAAGCTTGAGGGCCTAGGGACACTTTTCTTCTCCTAGTGTTTGCCTTACCTTTTATGAGGGCTCAGATGTGTGAGAACATGAGTCCTCCCATCTCGCCTACAAAGAGGACTGAGTAACTCCCCTTCTTTCCCCCTAAATGCCTCCCCTGCCTTCTTTCAGCTCTGAGCAAGACCTCCCCAACCAATGTCATTTAGTGCGAAGATGGCTGTGGAATACGATTTGCATTGACTGCTTATCATACAGGAAAAAAGGCAGATGTCACCTCACTCTCACAATGGGGTTAGAGTGAGGAAGTGGGAGCGAGTAACACCCTCTGTTGACTGGTTAATTTCTGTAGAGGATGCTTGCCACTTTCGCTAACCTGTGCCCACTTTTGCTTTGCTGACAACCCGAACTTTTCTTTTGCACAGTCACACTTCACTCTTCTCAGGCCATGGAGTTCAGGCCAACTAACGTCATCTTCGAGATTCAAAGGTGTGAGCCTGGTGCGGTGCCTCAGGCCTGTAATCCCAGCACTCTGGGAGGCTGAGACTGGTGGATTGCTTGAGCTCAGGAGTTCCAGACCAGCCTGAGCAAGTGGGAGACCCCATCTCTACTAAAAAGAGAAAAAATAGGCAAGCATGGTGGCAGGTGCCTGTAGTCCCAGCTAACAGGTGTCTGAGCCAGGAGGATCACTTGAGCCCAAGAGTATGAGGTTGCTGTGATGCCATGGCCCACCATCCAGGGTGACAAAATGAGACTTTGCCTAAAAAAAAAAAAGGATCCACAGGTGTCCAGTAAGCTGGACTTGGCCTGTCAATCAGAGCATCCTCCTCTTTAGAGGTCATGTCATTAAGAGGAATCAATGAGAACCTTCCAGGGGCCCTTCTCAAACTATAGAGAAGACATGCTCTCTCTCTAGCCTATGGGTGCTGTGTCTTCTGGAGTATCACAATGTGCCCTGTGTCTGTGTCACAGCAGGAGAGCCTGGCTGATGACAACACAGGAAAGCAGACACAGAAAAAGTAGAAAGGAGACAGAGCACAGAAAGGGACACAGAGAGAATTCCAATGATGCTGTGTCAGCACCTGAATCCTACCTTTCTTATTTGGTCCTATCAATTTCTCTCTCTTTCTTTCTTTCTTTTTTTTTTTTTTCCAGATTAAGCCCATTTATTTGAGTCAAATTTCTGGTCACTTACAGTTGAAATGATCCTAAATGTCTATCTAAAATTCACTGTCTCATGGTACAGAATGCAGAATTGTGAGGAGAATTTGACAAATTGACAAATAGAGTGGAGATTTTTAAATATCTCAGCAAGTTATAGCTTTCATATACCCAATTGGTTTCATAGTAGGGGTGAATACATTGGATACTTCTTCTTCCATTCTTGAGATACTTTGCTAAGAAGAATATGCTCCAGCTCCATCCATGTAAACATGAAAGAGGTAAAGTCTCCATCTTTTTTTAAGGCTGCATAATAATCCATGGCGTACATACACCATAATTTATTAATCCATTCATGGGTCAATGGGCACCTGGGCTTCTTCCCTGACTTAGCAATTATGAATTGGGCAGCAATAAACATTCTGGTACAAATATCTTTGTTATCATGTGATTTTTGGTCTTCTGGATATATACCTAGTAGAGGAATTGTAGGACTGAATGGCAGGTCTATTTTTAGATCCCTAAGTGTTCTCCAAACATCTTTCCAAAAGGAGCGTATTAGTTTGCATTCCCACCAGCAGTGTAGAAGTGTTTCCTTTTCTCCACATCCACTCCAACATCTCTGGTTTTGGGATTTTGTGATGTGGGCTAATCTTACTGGAATTAGGTGATATCTCAAAGTAGTTTTGATTTGCATTTCTCTGA
>CAUYON010081441.1:0-11713 GCA_963573935.1 Arctocebus calabarensis
CATCACAGCTCACAGCAACCTCCAATTCCTGGGCTCAAGCGAGTCTCCTGCCTCCGCCTCCCAAGTAGCTGGGACTACAGGCACCCGCCACAATGCCCGGCCATTTTTTGGTTGCAGCCGTCATTGTTGTTTGGCGGGCCCGGACTGGATTTGAACCCGCCAGCTCAGGTGTACGTGGCTGGTGCCTCAGCCCGTTGAGCCACAGGCACAGAGCCGTGTAACAGGGTCTTTACCTAACAAATGCAATCAGTGGTTTCTTGTACCCTCAATGAATTCCCAACAATAAATTAAATAAATAAATAAATAAAAATAAAGTTGGAGGGCTCATACTTCCTGATTTCAAAAGTTAATATAAAAGCAATCAAGACAGTGTAGTAGTATAGTACTCGTATAAAGGGAGATATATACATTAAATGAATAGAATTGTGAGTTCAGGAGAAAACCCAAATGTCTGTAGTCAAAACCGATCTTTGACCAAGATGATTTAATGTAGGAAAATAGTGTTTTCAAGAAATTGTGCTTGGACAACTGGATATCCACATGCAAAAGAATGAAACTGGAACTTTACCTCTCATCTTACATTAAAATAACTCAAAATGGATCAAATACTTACATGTAAAAGCTAAAACTATAAACCTAAAAAGAAAGCATGGTGTAAATCTTTTTGACCTTGATTTGACAATAAAGTCATTGATATGACACCAAACAAGCAACAAAAGAAAAAATTAATTTGACTTCAAAAATTCTTTTAAAAATGTACTTTAGGCTCAGTACCCATACTCAGTGGTTAGGGCGCTGGCCTCATACACTGGGGCTGGTGGGTTCAAAGCCAGCCCAGGCTTGCTAAACAACAATGACAACTACACTAAAAAAAAATAGCCTGGTGCTGTGGCCAGCGCCTATAGTCCCAGCTACTTGGGAGCCTAAAGCAAGAGAATCGCTTAAGAGTTAAGCCTAAGAGTTGAGGTTGCTGTGAGCTACGGTATATCTACCAAGAGTGACATAATGAGACTCTGTCCCCAAAATAAAGTACTTCAAAGGATACCATTAGGAAAATGAAAAGACAACCCACAGAATGGGAAAGAATATGTGAAAATCATGTATCTGATGAAGCACTTGTATCTGAAATATATAAAGAATTCATAAAACAAAAGATTCTTTTTCAAAAATTTCTTTTTCTGCAAGTCTGAACCAAAAATGTGGCTGCACATTATACATCGGAGCACATTATACATGGCAAAAATATGGTATGTCTTACCAAAAAAAGAAAAAAGAATTCATGACAAATAATAAAAAAAGGAAACCTAATTAAAAAATGGGCAAAGGATCTGAAATAGACACTTCTCCAAAGAAGATATACAAATGACCCAATAAGCACATGAAAAGATGCCCAACAAGAAAACACAAATCAAACCACAATGAGATTTTCCCTTCACATGCCGCAGGATGGATACAGTCAAAAAGTCAAATATCAAAAAGTATTGGCAAGATTGAGGGAAATTTGCACCTTCATTACACTGCTGGTGGAAATGTAAATTGGTCAGTCACTTTGGAAAACAATCAGAAAGTTCCTCAAGTGGTTAAACATAAGGTACAATATGACCCAGCAATTTCATTCTGTGCCTGGGAGAAATGAAAACATACATCTACACAAAAACTTACATACAAATACTTATAGCAGCATTATTCACAAGAGCCAAAAGGTGGAAACAGCACAAATATCCATAAAAGGATGAACAGATAAACAAATGTGGTATATCCATCCAATGGAATCTTGTTTGGCCATGAAAAAGAATGACACACTAAAACTACTACACTGATGAGGAGACAGGAATATCTTATGATGCCAAAATGTACAGAAATACTCAAAAAATGATTGATCCGTATGATCTCATAGTCTCACCTCTGTGCACATTCCTATTCACAGTAGCATGAATCACAATAGCTGAAGCATGGAAGTGTTCATGGACAGATGCCTGGATAGCAAAATGTGATCTATAGATACATGGGATATTATGCAACCGTAACAAGAAAGGAAATCCAGTCATATGCTAACATGGGTGACCCTTGAGGACATTATGCTAGGTGAAAAAGCCAGTCACGAGAAGACAACTACTGTATGATTCTACTTGCAGTTTGCGGTATCTAAAGTGGTCAAATTCATAGAAATAGAAAGTAGAATGGTGCTTATCAAGGGCTGCAGAAAAGGGGAGCTATCGTTGCATGGGTACAGAATTTCAGTTCTGCAGGATGAAAAAGTTCCAGAGGTCTGTTTCACAACAATGTAAATACATGTGTCTACGTAGCACTACCAAGCACTTAAAAATAGCTAAGATGATATATATATATATATATATATATATATATTTTTTTTTTTTTTTGCAGTTTTTGGCCAGGGCTGGGTTTGAACCCACCACCTCCTGCATATGGGGCCAACGCCCTACCCCTTTGAGCCACAGGCGCTGCCCTAAGATGGTAAATTTTATGGTGTATTTTTTACCACAGTAAAAGAAGAATTCATTTTAAAACTTGACCATCTTCCAGACCGCAAAACAAGTTTCAAAAAATTCCAAAGTGTTCATATTGCACAGACCTTCTTCTCTGACCATATCGCAATCAGATTAGACATAAATAAATTAAATCAATAAACTCTTATATTTAGAGACTGTTTTAAGTTGTTAAAGAAAAACAAGTAAATTGTGATGTGTTTATACAAAATATAAATATTTTAATACAAAATATACAATGTATGGTATCTAGCTGAAGCAGCATTTAGAGTTAAATCTTACATGCTTTTTTTTTTGAGACAGAGTCTCAAGCTGTCGCCCTGGGTAGAGTGCTGTGGCATCACAGCTCACAGCAACCTCCAACTCCTGGGCTCAAGCGATTCTCCTGCCTCAGCCTCCTAAGTAGGTGGGACTACTGGTGCCCACCTCAACGCCTGGCTATTTTTTTTTTTTTTTGTAGTTGTCATTATTGTTTGGCAGGCCCAGGCTGGATTTGAACCTGCCAGCTCTAGTGTATGTGGCTGGTGCCTTAGCCGCTTGAGCTACAGCGCTGAGCCACTTTTTTTTTTTTTGAGACAGAGCTGTCACCCTGGGTAGAGTGCTGTGGCATCATAGCTCATAGCAACCTCCAACTTGGGCTCAAGCGATCCTCTTGCCTCAGTTTTTCTATTTTTAGTAAAGGCGAGGGTCTCCCTTTTGCTCAGGCTGGTCTGGAACTCATGAGCTCAAGCAAATCACCCTCCTCGGCTTCCCAGAGTGCTAGGATTACAGGCATGAGCCATCGCGCCTGGCCCTTACATGCTTTTTAACAAAACAAGAAATTTAAAATCAGTGAGTAGATTAATGATTAGATGTGGTAAATTAACAAACTTATTTCTCTATATTCCCTCTCAAATCTTCACTAAAATGACATTTTCTTAAAAAAAGTATTAAACCACATGGAAAAAAATAATGGGAAATGAGATTATGGTCTATGTCAGATCAAAAAAAAATCGGTAGCTATAAAGTAGATGAGCGAAAAAATAAAAATAAAAAATAAATAAAGTAGATGAGTGGCTGCCGTGTGAAGAAACATGACATTTCTGCCTGCATGAAGGCAACCAATAAGAAGCCGTTTCATACTCTAGAACCAATGGAAGATCCAGAGTAGAAGCTCCTGGGATCTCCAAAATGTGGGATGGGATGACTGACTAAAATTCTCTGAAGAGTAGTTAGATATGTAGATCTTCCAGCTCCTGCAAGCAACTATTCCAGTCTCTTCCATCCTGCCAAAGGGAAAATGAATTAAGGTGAAAGTGAGAGCAGAAGACTGAACAGTGACATCAGTCCACTCTCAGCCTCATTCCCATGCTATCTACCATAATAAGTAGAGAGAATTGTATACCCCCAGATAGGAAATCTGAGGATTTCTCTTTGGGCAAGTTGATTGGCAGAGGAGAAAATATCTACATTCTGACATTTGGCCATAAAAAAGAATGACACACTAATGTGCCTCACCCATGAACTCGTATCTTCCAGTCAACCTATTTGTGTCTTTCTCTTAAAGATGAGGAAAAAAACCTCCCATAAGATAGACAAACTTAAGAACAAACTATCTCAGGGGAAACTTTCCTCAAAGAGTAGAGGAAACCTTTTAAACTAAGATGATAGAGTCATCAAAAAGACAAAATGAAAATAGGAAGAGACAAGAAAATTAAATGATCAACCTAATAGAAATTACAAAAATAAGAGAAATCAAACAAAGAGAGTTTATCAAAGAAATAATACAAGAAAATTTCCCCTGGCTCAGCGCCTGTGGCTCAATGGGCTAAGGCGCCAGCCACGTACACCTGAGCTGGCAGGTTCGAATCCAGCCTGGGCCCACCAAACAACAATGATGGCTGCAACCAAAAAAAAGAAAATTTCCCAAACTAAAAAATATGCATTTAAAAAATAATGAAAATACACATTTCCAGACTGAAGAGACATCATCATGAAGTTTCTAAACAACAGCATTAATGCCTCAAAGTCAGCAAGAACAAAAACCCTCGCTACATACAAAGGGTTGGTAATTGAATGTCACCTGATTTGCCAGCAGAAATACTAGAAGATAGAAAATCATGGCACATATTCTAAATTTTGAGGAAAATAAATTCCAACCAAACTATCAAATGTTAAGGGCAGAATAAAGTCATTTTCAGACATGCAAGTTTGAAAAGATTGACCTTCCTAGTGCCCCTTCTTTATTTTTATTTTTTGCACAGGGCCAGGTTTGAACCCACCACCTCTGGTATATGGGGCTGGAGCCCTACTCTTTGAGCCACAAGAGCTGCCTCCTAGTACCCCTTCTTGATAATCCACTTGAGGGTGTCCTCCACCAAAATGAATAATAAAAAAATTAAAAGACATGGACTGGAAGAAATAGGAGATTTAGCATAACTGAGAGGATAAGGAAAGCCTTGGGATGGTGCTAGAGGGAAGCCTCTGGAAGGCAGGTGCAGCAGCCTAGAAAAAAACTACTCCAGAAAGCAGCAGTCCTGAGAAAATCCTGAGTAGGCCAGAACAACCGTTCGGTCTCAGTGTTTGCTCATTTCTAACAACATGCTACAAATACTTAGCTGAAAACGATTCTCAGAAATGCAGAACAACCAGAAAGTATTACTCTGGATCTTGATAAAAGAGAACTGAAGAAAAAGAAAAGATTTATTTCAAGAAGAAGGAATCATGGATTCTCTGAGTTTGGAAATTTCTTACACATATCTAATTAAAGCACTGCAGAAATTTTTACCACATCCCTGACATGTCATCTAGTTTAGGACACAGGACATTTAGCCTAGTGGCAGAGAAGTGCCTTCTCCAGGCATACTGTCCCCCTCACCCACAGCTCTATTTATTCAGTATTACTTCTTTAATTGAGACTGAATTCTGTCTCTCTGCAACTTGGTCTCTTTGTCCTAGCTCTTCCCTCTGGATGCACACACAACAATCTTATTCATTAATAGCGCTTCAAATATTTGCATATTATTGCAGGCTTCATTCCCTCCCACTACATCCATGTTTTCTCTAAGCCAGTAGTTTTTTGTTTTGTTTTGTTTTGTTTTTTGCAGTTTTGGTCGGGGCCGGGCTCGAATCTACCACCCCCGGTATATGAGGCTGGCACCCTACTCTTTGCTCCACAGGCGCCACCCCTAAGCCAGTAGTTTTCAAACTTCAGCACACATCAGAATTATCTGGAAGGCTTGTTTAAACACAGCTTGGTAGGCCTCGCTGACTCAGTAGATCTGATGTGGGACCTAAGATCTTGCCTTCCTTCTAAGTTCCCTGGTGCCTTAAGAACCAAACTTTGAGGACCAGTGCTCTAAGCAAACAATTCCCATTCTTTCATTTGTTAGTCCATAGTATTATTTTCTTGCTACAAATCCTCATTTAAAAATGTGACACAAAGTCTCCAGAATGGAGCTTTCTAATCTGAGGTCCTCAAAGAGAGGGCCCACCAATGTAGACCGACATGACTTTGAGAAGCAAAGGCAATGCCCCAGTAACCTTAACGACCTGAGCAGGAGATGAACTCAGCAGGTGCACAGGAGTTACAACTGGTCATCCCTCCACAGCCTCAAGTTACACAAGGACAGTCAAGAATCCCACCCAGCCTGTTAAATAACTGCAGTGGCTCCCCCAGAGGAAGTAAGGCAGCCCTTCCCTGGGGTTCTCCAAGAAACTGTGGACCTCCCTGGCTGTCAGACAGCCCTTCCACCCCCAGGGCAAGGCACTAAGGGGAACCTCCATGAGGTTCTTCAGAGTAAGTGGGAGCCACAGCTTTAGAAATTAACTTTCTCGGACACATCTCCCCTTGAGATATGTTTCCCACGCCCTTGATCTTTTTTGACTGTCTTTCTCCCTCATTAGTGCTTCCCTTACATTTTCCCATTGTTTTTGTTTTTTTTTCTGGATTACCCACCACAACCTTTCTGTTAATCTCGCCCCAACCAGACACAGGGCCTGAACCCTGAGTTTCCAGAGATGATGAAAATCTGGCCTCCACCTCTCTGAGATGATTCTTCAAAGACATGGCAGGTCATACTTCTTGGAAGATCAGTTAATCAAACAATTGGGACTTCTGTAAGTCCCTGAACTCTCCAGCTGAGGAAGAAGGGCATGCGAAGGGTAACCTTGTACTCCATACAAGAGCCTGGGAAGACAAGATGGAGGTGAGGATAGGCATTCTCACCAGCAGCAGGGCCTACCCCACCCATGGGGAAAAGGAAAGTGACATGTATTAAATACCTACTATGGCAAGTAATTTGCTATATACTTTATGGAATGGAGTAGGGTTGAAATTCTCTTTTTCTAGTGCCCATGAGATTAAAGACTTTGTTCTTCCCTGGAATCTTCCAAGGTGATGTCTGATGAACTTCCCAGAAGGAAGGGTAAAAAAATTTAAAACCACACTTAGCAGAGGTCCTCATACATTCAGCCATCCCATATTATGATGCTTCTCCACGGCAATGACTTCCAGCCTGGGAAGAGCAGGAACAGCTGGAGAGGCAGAGAATTCTAGGAAAGCAAAACCCTTGGCAATAACGGCTGCAAACGGAAAATGCCAGGAAGGTAAAGCTTCCTTTACCCCTGTCTACTTCTAGACTGGCCATCTCTGCCTTGTTCCTTTGGGCTTTACCTGTTCCTTCAGTCCTGGGTCCATGGAATGGCACCTGGCCACACCACTACCTATAAAAGCCTCCAGATGGCGCTTTAAGCCCACCAGTGGCTTCTTCTTTGCCTTCAGATGTGAACAGGTAAGGCCCAAAGCAGATGTGTCCTCGTTGCCAAACCTCAATCCTAACCGGCAGGTGTCCTCAAACTTTTTAAACAGGGGGCCAATTCACTGTCCCTCAGACCGTTGGAGGGCCGGACTATAGTTAAAAAAAAAAAAAAAAAAAACTATGAACAAATTCCTATGCACACTGCACATATCTTATTTTGAAGTAAAAAACAAAACGGGAACAAATACAATTCACACCACTGCATGTGGCCCGCAGGCTGTAGTTTGAGGACCCCTGCGAGAGCATCTCAGGATCAGGTCAGTCTTGAGTGTGAGTAAGGGACAACAGAAGCGTAAGCAGGCCAATCTCAGAACTTAGAATAAGGTTGCCAGAGTAAGCAAATAAAAATATGGGATGCCCAGTTCAATTTATTTCAGGTAAAAAACAATTTTTTTAGTTTAACTATGACCCAAATCATAGGCATACTTATACTAAAAGAGCATTTATTGTTTATCTGAAATTCAAATTTAAATAAAGTGTCTTATATTTATCTGGCAATTCTAGTTCAGGTTTACTTAAGTGACTTTTCTACCTTCCATTTAATATACACACGCTTTGGGAACACCTACCAGGCATGCATTAGATACTACAAAAATGAATCAACTACAGCTCCTGCATTTATACGGGAGTTTGGGAAAGGATATTTGGCAAATAATTATAGTACAGAAAGTATAAGAAGCATGGGATGGTGGAAGAAGTCTGAATTTTGGTGTTGGCTTTAAATTCAAACTCCTCGTCTGATGTTTGCCAGCTGTGTTATCTTAAGTAAGTTATTAAGCTCTCCGGGGCTCTGTTGTTTATTGTGAGAATGAGAATAACACTAGCCTCAGAAAGCGGCCAGGAAATTATAGGAAGGGCTGTGTATCTCAAGCCTCACTGTAGTAGGAGCTGAATAAATACTAGTTTCCCCTTACAGAAATAAGAAATGCCATGAGAGAGATAACTAAAAGTGCCATGGTAGCAATGAAGTTTGCCTGCTTTGGGAGCGTCTCTGCAAAGGATGTAATATTTCAGTTTTTATTAATAAATACAGTTAATAGCTGATACCATTTATGGAATGTTCACAGCATGCCAAGCATTGTCCTAAGCACCTGATAAACATGATCTCATTTAATCCTATTAACTCTCCAAGGTATTTACTATTCTTAACCTCCCTTTACAGATGAAGAAACTGAGTTAAATCGCTTATTGCAGAGCTAGCAAGTAGTAGATTTAATATTTCCACACAAATCCAAGTCCATCTAACTCCCTAGCCAATGCTCCTAACCTCTATCTTATTGGCCCTTGAAGTTTGAGTTGGTGATCATTATGAAGAGAAACATGATTCTGAGCATCAGCAACAGTAGATGCAGTGGCAAAATCTGGGCAGGGTGAAAAAGGACAGTGGCCCCTGAGGCCACCTTGAATTCATCCAAGTTAATCCATGCCTTTGTCATGCATTTGCTCACCAAGGAAGGTGTTTTCCACAGAACACAGAGCAATATCTTGCAATCTAAGCCATTAGTCTAGAGTTGCTGGTCATTCTGGATACAGTAGGTCATTAATGTTCACAAGATGTTTGCTTTAAAACCTTTGCAACTTCTCAATTTGCATATTAGCTCCCGCATAATGTAACAAGGTATAACTGGGTGGGAGGATCAAGGGACCTCTTGACCCTAAAGAGAGTTTTAGTTATTACTGAGCATTCCCACTAATTGGATATGTAGACTATGTCAGGCACTGCTAGGCATTTTTCATACATTATCTCATTTAGCCACAGATGAGAAAAACCAAGGCCAAGGTCACATAACCAAGAAGTATTAGACCCAGTGTTTGTGCAACTCCAGCAGGGTGGAGGGTTGATGTACTCTCTAAACAAGGAGTTCAAGGCATGTAATTAAAATTCATTCCTCCACAAAATTACATATTGCTTGCACAAGTGTCTTGTAAATGTTCAAAACCATGGCAAGTGTTTCCTGTATTGTGAGAATCAGTCCTATTTTAGTGCCCTATTCCACTTTCACCTAGGTTGAAATGAATAATGAACACAGTTGGTAACAGTTACCAGCATAGCATTTAGCATCTCTCTGCTTCCACTTCACAGCCAGGCCAGGGCAACCCTGCATACTCCAATCTAAACGCTAGCCTCCCCACTAGCAAACTTCAACCACTCTCTTAGACTCCATCTCCTCCACTGGCTTCCCCAGTCATCCTGGGGAAAGGGAAACATGATCAGATTTTTTTCAACTTGTTCGGGTGTTTTTAGTCCAAGTTGCTAAGAACACAAAGCGCAAGGTGCTAAGAATACATATGGTCTTTGAATAAATGTGAGGTCCTCCTGTGGGGGAAGATGTGAACAAACATAGTAACACAAGGCAAAGAGGAACCATGACAAAGAATGGACCTGGTACCAAAGAGAAAGAATGAGTCAGTTCACTGGGGAGATCCTTGATGGTGTCACTAAGGAGATGACACAAAAGCTGGTCTTGGAGAATGAATAGAAATTTGCCTGATGAAGGGAAAGGAGGGGTGACCCTATAATGCAGGTCCGCCGTGACGCAGAACCACTTGCTTGGGCAACTACAAGTGAATGTTCTTTGTGGCTGCCATAAAGACAAGAGCTATGAGGTGTGGGGGGCGTAAAGGGAATGAAAGGAGAAATGGAAGTAGGGGCCAGATTATAAGAGCCTGTCCACTACCTTAAGGAGTCTGAGCTTTTATCCTTCAAGACAGTGCTTTTCAAACTTCCACTAAAGTACCCCAAAGCAAGTACAGGCGTGGGGGTGGACAACATCCTGTCTTGAGCTCAAACTCTCTGTAAAAGTCTTTAGCGTTTAGCCTGGTGTGGAGGCTCACGCCTGTAAACCCAGCATTTGGGAGGCCCAGGCAGAGTGGACTGCCTGAGTTTGTGAGTTTAAGACCAGCTTGAGCCAGAATGAGAACGTGTCTCTAAAACATAGCCAAGCTTGTGATGGGTGCCTATAGTCCCAGCTACTTGGGAGCCTGAGGCAAAAGGATTACTTGAACCTAAGAGTTTGAGGTTGCTGTGAGCTAAGACACCATGGCACTATACGGAGGGTGACCAAACGCTGTCTCAAAAAAAAAAAAAAAAGGGCTCGGCGCCTGTGGCTCAAAGGGCTAAGGCGCCAGCCACGTACACCTGAGCTGGTGGGTTCGAATCCAGCCCGGGCCCGCCAAACAACAATGACGCTGCAACCAAAAAATGGCCAGGCGTTGTGGCGGGCGCCTCTAGTCCCAGCTACTTGGGAGGCAGAGACAGGAGACTCGCTTGAGCCCAGGAGTTGGAGGTTGCTGTGAGCTGTGATGCCATAGCACTCTATCCAGGGTGACAGCTTGAGGCTCTGTCTCAAAAAAAAAAAAGGCTTATCTTTAAAAATCATGTGATTCTTGCTTTCTACTTCATCATATGTCTGTTTTTTTTTTTACTTTTTGTTTTTTGTTTTTGAGACAGAGTCTTCCTTTGTCACCCTCTGTAGAATGCCGTGACATCACAGCAGCCTCAAATTCTTGGGCTCAAGAGATCCTCTTGCCTCAGCCTCCTGAGAAGCTAGGACTACAGGCACCTGCCATAACGCCCTGCTATTTTTAGAGGTGGGGTCTTGTTGTGGGTCAAGCTGGTCTCCAACTTATGAGCTCAAGCAATCCACCCGCCTAGGTCTCCCAGAGTGCTAGGATTATAGGCATGAGCCACCACGCCCAGCCTCATGTATCTGTTTTAATATTTTTTTTAAAATTTTCTGAATCTCTGAAAGTTAAAATTGAGGAAGATGTATGTATCCTATAGTTCTTACACATTGTTTTCTTACATGAGTCCCCCATCCCTAAATGTTTCTTCAGTAGTTTTGAGAAGGACAGCTATGGGGATTTTTTTTTTTTTTTTTGAGACAGAGCCTCCAGCTGTTCCCCTGGGTAGAGTGCAGTGGCATCACAGCTCACAGCAACCTCCAACTCCTGGACTCAAGCGATTCTCCTGCCTCCGCCTCCTGAGTAGCTGGGACTACAGGCACCCGCCACAATGCCTGGCTAGTTTTTGTTGCAGCCATCATTGTTGTTTGGTGGGCCCACAGCTGGATTCGAACCCACCAGCTCAGGTGTATGTGGCTGATGCCTTAGCCACTTGAGCCACAGGCGCTGAGCCCAGCAATGTGGATTTAAGCGAAGAATCATGTGAAGAGATTTATCTTGTAGAAAGAGCCTCTGGCAGTGGTGCAGGTGATGGGTCAGAGGTAGGAGACACTGGAAGCAGAAAGAGCAGGTGGCTGCTCTGCAGTAACCCAGGCAAGAGGTGGTCAAGGTGAAGGAGATGAAGAAGGGAACAGATGTGAGATACATTTAAGAAGTGAAATGCGGCTCAGCGCCTGTGGCTCAACAGGCTAAGGCGCCAGCCACATACACCTGAGCTGGTGG
>CAUYON010081442.1:0-52411 GCA_963573935.1 Arctocebus calabarensis
CTCTGTCCATTTTCTTGAGGAAGGCTTGCAGTGCTATACATTTCCCTCTTAGGACTGCCTTTGCAGTATCCCAGAGGTTCTGATAATTTGTGTCTTCATTGTCATTTTGTTCCAAAAATTTGGTAATTTCCTTCTTAATCTCGTCTATGACCCAGCTATCCCTCAGCATAAGGTTATTTTGCGTCCATGATTTTGTATGAGTATGCAGATTCCTGTTGTTATTGAGTTCAACTTTTATTCCAGGGCGGTCAGAGAAGATGCAAGGAATAATTTCTATTCTTTTAAATTTGCTGAGATTAGCCTTGACCTAAGATGTGATCAATTTTTGAATATGTTCCATGGGGTACTGAGAAGAATGTGTATTCAATTTTATTAGGATGAAATGTTCTGCAGACGTCTGTTAAATCCAGTTGTTGAATGGTTAAGTTTAAATCCATAATTTCTTAGCTCCTTTTTGGAGGATCTATCCAGCAAAAAAAAAAAAAAAAAAAAAAAGATAGTTTCCCTCCTCTAAGAGTTGTCACAAGCAATGGTAACATCTTCAAATTTCAGTCTAGTGGAACTGAAATATTGTGGGGGAAGTTAGTATACATTGCAAACCATGTTTTTCTTTTTTATTACAATGCAAATTTGTTTTGACATAATTTTTTCATGACGATTTGCGCACATGATTTAAATTATTCCCCACTATTTGACTATATTCCTTGGACTTCTTTGAACACCCAAATATTAAGGACAGGTTAATGCCAGAGAGTATGACCAAAGTACTACTGGCCAGGAACAATGTGACCGAAAGGGAATTATTTTGGTAGTGAGAGGAAAGATTGAGATAGGGGATTAGAATAGAAACTGAATGGTCTCTGTTTAGAATTAGATATTGTTATAATAATAATTTATTGAAGGTTTTCTTTTTATTTTTAAGCTTTTAAAAATGATAATATGAGATTTCAACTTTCAAATTTCTTTGTGGGTTTGTGGGTTTTGTGATAAATAGCCTTAAAGATTCTAAAATTATCAGGACAAATCTCTCTATTTTAGAACATTTTACATGTTACAAAGTAATTTAGTGATGTAATTCAATAAGCATTTGTTAACTATAGATGTGTATTCCAGGAAGTCCTTTAGATAATGTCCCTGAAGTCTGACCTTATACTTTTAATTTACAAGGATTGACTCTTCCGTGGTGCTTTCCCCGAGAGCCTGAGTACTCTTTTAGAGGGTAAATTACGACTCACCCTATATTTTGTAGGATATTGGCATCCCATGGAAAACAACATAGTGTTCCCAGGCTAAAATGGAAAACTGATCCCTTTCCCACTTCATGTACCCTAAGTTAATTTTCTAATAAAGATATTTCTTATTTTAACTTTTTCTCCCAGGGCTGCCCACTTTTGAGACACTGACTTTCACCTTTTAGGCTTTTGAGCTATGTGGCATTGCCAGAGGGAGCCGGGATTTGATTAGCCCAAGGAAGTTGAGAGGCGTGTTCAAAAATACTTCAGGTACTTTGTTCATTAAAGAATGGGGATTTCAAAGGATCCTGTGGCATGAGGTAAAGGATGGGGAAATGGGCACTGAAAGTTCTGCCGGTACAAGTAGCTAAGCCATCTATTGGTGAAATAATGTGTATATTCACCTATTGATATACAATTGATATATATACAGCCAACTATGGTGAAAATAGTATATAGCAATGTGCTACTGCACATCATGTACTAAGCTCTACATTTTAGTATCCTGTTGGTGACTTGAAATCAGCAATGAGGGGAGTGCTTACACGTGAAAACATGCAAGTGTTAAACTGGGGCTTATCCTCCCCCTCCCTGAAAGCTAGCTGTCAAACATTGACTCACACACCTTTAAATACACCTTTTCAAGTGTTTACTTCACTTAATCTGCTTTAGCTGCAATCTCTTGTTCCTATTATTTTCAGTGGCAGAAATATTGGGATTAAGGGCAGGTTGGGGAGGGCAGTTAAGCAAACATCTTGCTCAAAAGTAGTTTCCAGTAAAAGGAAATGGAGTGAAGAAAACTTGGCAAAGTCTCTTATGTCTAAGACACAGGTTTTCTTGGGATTTTACCCACATGTCAATATGGAAAGAAATCAAGATTGCATTTTTCCACCTATTAGGGAAATCAACATATACATGCTAACACAGAAGGGAAAAGCTCATTTATAATGAATTTGGCCAACTGTGGTTCTTGGGGCAAAAAACTGTTCTTCTCTACATTACCAATACTTAAAAACGGGAATGAAAAAGGCACAGGGAGACAGGAGTGTGATGAAAGACAGTAATAAATAGCATGTCAACGATTGCTTGAGAGAAAACGTGAGGAGGATAAGAACCTGTTCCTGGGGTTCTTGCTGCTGCCTTTGCCTGGGTTCTGGACCTTTCTAGCACCACCAAAATATGTTTCCGGGTTTTTTTCTTTCTTTTTTTTTTTTTTGGTTTTAGGGTGCACATTTGCAGCTTTGAAATTCTTTTACCTTCTTCATGCTGATGAGTCAGTGCAGATTTATATTACCGTGATATTATGGGTAGTAGAGACTGTGTCTCCTTGAAAGTAATGGCATGTGATTGCTTACTCCATTACTTTCAATGGGACTCAGTCAATGCCATCCTGAGGGACTCAATCCCATTGAAAGTAATAGTCTGAGACTGCCCACACTGTTACTGTGCTTTCAATTGGATTGAATTTATACTGAGCACCATGGCCTGCCTCAGAAGTCTCACTTTTAAAAGACAAGGAGTTGGCCAAGTTTCTTGGTCAGCAGTTGGAAGGTTTAACTGCTCATTTGGAGAATGTATTCTTACTATTTAAATTATCCATTTCTTAATGTTGAGATGTTTTAACATTTCGCCTATGAACTATTAAAGAACTTCATAACATTTAAAAAAATTATTTTTATACTCTACACAGGCATTTCAGGAAAGGAGAATTGTTTTGCTCGGACATTAATTAGTTTCATGTTTTTAGAATAATAACTGCAGTATATTTTTAGAGCTTAGAAAGGAACTTCACAATCTCACATTTTCGATAAGGAAGCTGAGGTTTAAGGTAATTTGACATGGCCAGAGTCACAAAGCAGACTAATGTGCAGGATTATGCAATCCCATTTAATTCCTTAGAATTAGTCTAGTTTTGTACTTAGAAATACTCATTACTTATTAAGATAAATTACACATTGTTACTTAAATAACAACACATTTTAATTTTTTTCCGTACAACAAACATTTTTAAGATCCTCTTAGTGTAAAATATCTTTGTAGTGAAAATAGTCATGGGGTAGGTAGAGAGGAGGGTGAGAAAGAAGGTATTGTATAGGAAGCTATATAAAATAGTGTCAGAAAATTGATCCAGTTCTACCATGTTACTATTTATGTAACTTCGCACCTTTATTTATGTTAGAGTTTGAAAATGTAGCACACAGTTTTAAAATTTCTGCTGTCATCAGATTGTTAAATTGTCCAATCTGAGTATACCGCTCTAAAAAAAGTTTTTGTTGTGAATTCTATAAAATTAGCAAAGAGTTATTTGATATTTAGTTGATATTAGAGCTAAAACTTGGACATACCTTGATATATACATAGCAAAAAAAAGTTAATATCATTGAATATTATTCAGTTTGTACCTTCTTATGAAGGCTAATCCTTTAAGAAGTAAAGACCTTCACCTTCATGAGCAGTGCCACCAGTAGAAAGTATTAGCCAGTCTTTAGATATTCCAAGTTCAATGTTCAATTTTTTTTTCAATGAAAAAAAGTCAAAGCTTTGTCAATTATGTGATGAAAATGAGGAATTAGTAGCTTTGGCAATAATAACATAATCAGAAATTTAATTCGTTATTTTATTCATTGTGAATATTATTGATGTAAAATTATTGATGTATAGATTTTGACCACATACATATACATATGTATATAATGCATATCCAACTACCATTTGGATAGACAATTGAATTATAAATATATTAGTTATTATACTCTGGGAATCTGGTGTCACATGAGGGTGTAAATATGAATGTTTTCTAAAATCTCCTCCCTTTCTAGAGTTTATGATTGTGTGGTTTCAAAAGTATGAATTTCAGATACAACAGCTAACTTTCTTTTTATTGTATAACCACACTTTATTCTACAACATTTTTTTAAATTTGTTTGTTTATTTGTTTTTAAGTAAACTATCATGCTAAAAAACAAAAAGCAAAAACAACCACACTAATCTGTGCCCTCTTGGAGTTGGGATTGTGGTGGTTGACAGCTTAGGAGAAGGTGAGAAGTGCTATTGATATTCTGTTTCTTGAGAGGGCGCTGATCACATGATTTTGTGTGGTTTGTGCAAGTTCATCAAGCTGTACATTTTTCTGCAGGTATGTTATACTTGGACCAAAAGTTTAAAAATGAGATGCAAATGGAGGAAACACAGTTGATTTATTTTTTAAAAGTCTGACATTCCAAGAGACTTATCTCCTTTTGAAAGTACTAACTGGAATGTATTTTGTTTTATTTTTGTTTTTCTGTAATAGAAGGTGGAAGTTGACAAACGATGGCCTCTGGTCAAATTCAGCTTTTTGCATGTTTTTTATGTAGTTTATGACTCAGAATATTTTTTTTTTTGTATTTTAAAATGGGACAAAATTTTAAATGGAAACAACATTTTAAAAAGGAGCAATATTTTACATGGTATATGTATGGTATAACATTTACATTTTAGTGTCAAAACAAAGTTTTATTGGCTATAGCTATACCCATTCATTTCTATATTGTCTGCTGTTTTCTTTTGGTCTGCTTTCCTACACTAACATTACTACAGTGGCAGTCTTAAAATAGGTATTATCTGACCTTGGAAGAGAAACTTTGCTGAGTCCTGATAAAAGGGTCAACTTCAGGTCAAGGGGAGATGGACGTTATTAGAATTTAAACTGGTATGTGAAATTAAGCACCCACTGGTATCAGCTAACCCAGATATTATCCTCACTGGATATTTACTTTTGGAGCCCACATTATTGTTCATCAGATGTTGGACATGTGTGATGAAAGCAAAACCACGAAACCAGTAGAGCCAGCAAATGCACTGAGGAAATATTTCTCTTGAGGAATGGCTGCTTTCTCTCATCTTTTTACTCCACCAGTTTTCAACATCATTATGGAACCAGTATGTTACTATCTTCACAAAATTCCTGCTGACTCAATTTGTGCCTTTCCACTGATCATCTGGTTAATACTGTGAAATCGTCATGTGGGATCACACCTGCGAAGTGTTGATTCACCACAAGCACTGTCTGCCCCTCAGAATCTATTGATGGTTTCTTCACTAATTGTCTGTGCTTGTTGAGGCCATTTCCTTCACTGGTATCAGCTGTCTTCCAAAAACTCATGCACATACGCACACACAGAGATTTTCATGTAGCCCTGTGGGTAATTGTTCCCATAATTTTTTCCCTTGATCTAGTACACATGTACAGTCTCCTTGGTTATAGTCAAGAGTAGCAACCTAATCAATATCAGTTGTCATTTTGCTGATGAATCTTTGAGAAATAAGGGGAGAGAGAGAGAGAGAGCTTTGAGTGGTCAAATACAGTCAGGGGAAGAAGAAAGCAAAGATGGCAGGCTGTTAGAAACTAGATAATTTAGAACTGTGACCACAGTAGCTTTTTGATGCATTGTTTTAGGAGGGTAATAAGAAGCTTGTAACTCAGATTCATCTGAAAGAGAAATCGACCAACTAGCCAGCCCAAACTGGGCCTCCGCCATGATTCTGCATGTCATTTTTTATGTATTATTTCTTACATGTATGCATAGAGAAGGAAAGTGTCAGCCACTGGGCAGTCATAAACATGGGTGCAGCATAGTGTAGTGGTTGTGAGGTGGCCTCCACAGCGAGGTGTCTGCATGCAAACCCAGCTCTGCCCCTTCCTAGCCTACGTCCTCTGGCAGTAACACATCCCCTTGGTACTGGTGTTTCTTCCCTTACAAGGTAAGGGTTAAATGAGTCAATACATATCCTTCATAAGGTGTTTGGTTAATATTAACAGTTTTACCTTCACCTCGGGGAAGCTAAAACAGAGTCCCCAGTGGGATACTCTGGGCACAGTATAGAAATAAAGTGGAATCGATAATGTATGAAGTTAACACTAAATAACATTTTTCTTTTGTCTAAACCTCAACTGTACTTCAACATCTTAAAAAGAATTGTTTTTGTGGATGACATCATACTTAAAATTTGCATCCTAAAATATTTAGGCCTTAGTGTCTTACCTTCATTCATTCATTGAACAAATACTTGTTGGATGTCTACCGAGTGCCAGTGCCCTGCTGGCCCCAGGGGAGGCCGCCAGGAGGAAGACCCAGGTGGTCTAGTGGGGAAGAAAACAGGTGAAGAAAACTAAATAAAACAGTCATGAAAGAAGTAAATGTAGTGGGTGCTCCGTGTGAATGGAAAAATAGAGCCCTCAACCCGAGAACTGCAAGGAGAAGTATGTTTTTGACAGAGTGATGGGAACAGATGGGGAATCTCTGAGGGACAGTGAAGCTTAGATCTGAAGCATGAACACGCACCAGCTGCATTGACCCGGGAAGAACGTTCCAGACACACACAGCAGCTCTTGAGAAGGTCCTGGGCTGGAAACCAATTGTCCTCTGTTTTGAAGAACCCCAAAGGGAGTTGGAAGCTGGTGAGAAGAGTGGAGATTTGGGAAGAAGGTGCCGGTGGGGAAGTGCGCGGGGCAGATCTTGCAAGGTCGGACACGCTCTGCTTCTGGGTTTATTTCATAAGATGGTCGGAGAGTAGCAGAGCAAGGGTGGAGTTCAGGGTGATAGTTTGAAGGCCGCTGCAGCGTCCAGGTGGTGCAGGGTATACTGAGGGAGCTTTGCCCCTGTGTGGGCGCTTACTGGTGCCTGCGTCTACGCACGCGCCCGTGTGTACGTGTGTGCACACACCCACGCACCCGTGGGCACACATGTGCATATGTGGCTTGGATCGTGTATGCCGTGATCGTTAATTGTCAAGTCATGCAGGGAATCCAGATACATCCAGATTAACAGAATAATGCAGGACTAAAACCATGTACTTCTACAGACTATAGATACCTGAAATTAATATTAGAAGCACATATTCATATTTCTTCATAAAATATGAAATGCCTTAAAATAAAAGGTATATGATGTAACTTACTGTGCATTCAGTTTAGGATTATTACTAGCCTGTTAATGATATTTATTTTTATTTTCACACATCAAGCTGTTTCTTTTTTTTTTTTTTTTTCTTTACTGCTTTCAGGAACAAAAAGTATTACTTATTTTATCCTTTCAACTTTGTATTTCTTTTATAACTGACCATTTTTTTTAAGTAGGTGAAAATCTACATTAATAAGCACAGGGTCGGGGAGATTTTAAAATGTAACAGGGTTAATTGTTGTTGAAATGAATGTTTGGGAGACCTGGGTAAAAGTCGCTCGGCTGGAAGAGCCTCAGCTCTGTTCTGCCCAGGCAGTGTGAATCTATTGAAAGTTCAGATCTCTCTAGGGTTTTTTTTCCCCCAATCAACCAAAATTCATGATGTAAATTTTTGATGGCAAAATTAGAGAATAAAGGGTCCTTTTTAAAAATAAATTTGAGCTCGGCACCGGTGGCTTATGGGCTAAGGTGCCAGCCACGTACACCTGAGCTGGCGGGTTTGAATCCAGCCCCGGGCCCGGCTGCAACCAAAAAAAAATGGCTGGGCGTTGTGGCGGGCACCTGTAGTCCTATCTACTTGGGAGGCGGAGGCAGGAGACTAGCTTGACTCCAGGAATTGGGGGTTGCTGTGAGCTGTGATGCCACAGCACTCTATCCAGGGTGACAGCTTGAGGCTCTGTTTCAAAAAAATAAAAACTAAAAATAAATTTGAATTCAAGAAGTGATCTAGGTAGACATTTGTATGAACTAACTTTACATTCACAGCAAATGAATGTAACTTAGACAAGAATTCTTCCTTGTTTCCTCATTGATACGATTATATTGTGAGTTGGTGATGAGATGGGACAGGTTCTGAACTTGCCTATTCCAACATTCCAACTAATTTCTTCCACAATGAGAACCAAGTCATGTCTACATATGAACTAGCCATGCCACCTAGGAGAAGAGCATAATCATCATGAAGTAGCCCCTCACCTTAGGAAAGGGACTGGAAATCCCATATGAGTCAAGTTATTCAATCTGGAGTTGGCATTCCCCCAGCCCCTCCCTCCTTTGTCCCAAGCTAATGTAGACAAATGCTCTAATCCACCTATCCCCAGGCTGGCAGTTTGCCAGCTACAGGGACATTAGCTCCTCATTAGCTTCTTGTCATCTGCCCACAAATCTAAGTATCAGAGCAAAAGTAGAGTGGCCTATCCCAGTTGAAGCTTTGGCCATTGAAAGAAGGAGTATCCATGGGGTTCTAATGGCTTTAAGAGTTAGGAGTAAAAGAGAAAATCGTGTTTTTTAGATTTAAGAGGTTAATGGAATGTTGGTCAGCAGATTATTTAATCATGGTTTACTTTTTATAAATTCAGATTCTGAAACTGACCTTTTTCTTCCAAATCAAATGAAGATAGTTTTTTCCTTTCCTCTAGAATATATTATTATCACAAATAAGATTGCACTGCAAGGTTGCAGAGTTTAAAACAAGGAGAGAGGTTTTGAGAAGTAATACTAAAATGTTCTGGGTAAGTAGAGGAGTGTAGGTTGTTCTAAAACTATTTACGATGTTGAACAGGTAAATACCATTTGATAATAAAACAATTCTTAAATAATGCCCCTTCCTTTTTTTGGTCCACAGATCCTGTCTCATTCTGTCATATTCTGTGGCTGCAAAATGTAGGTATCTGAAAACATGTGCATCAGTAAGAGCTTTGCAAATAAATATCTCCAAATCTGTCTTTGTGGTTATTTCAGCCATCTGAGCTATCAATTTTGGTGACACTTAGGCTAATCCGTGGGTAGCTAACTGAAAAGGGTTGAGAATTCTGAATGGAGTATCTCCCATCATATTTTTGTTTTGTTTGTTAGACAGGATCTTGCTCTATCTCCAGGGTTAGAGTACAGTGGAATTATCATGGCTCCCTGCAACCTCAAAGTCCTGGGCTCAAGTGAGCCTTCTGCCTCAGACCCCCAATTAGGTGAGACTATAGGCGTGCACCGCCACACCTAGCTAATTTTTTTACTTTTTGTAGAGGTGGGGTCTTGCTCTTGCTCAGGATGGTCTCAAATTCCAGGTCTCAAGTGATCCTCCTGTCTCAGCCTCCCAAAATACCAGGATTATAGGCATGAGGCACTGTATCCAGCCCTGTATATAGTTTTGACCCTACATGAGAAATAACTGAAAAACATTTATTTTAATTCTTCTGATGTACTGTTACTCTCAGCCACATCCCCAGCACTCACAGAGCTCGTGGTCCGTGAAGCAAAGTTTGGTATACACTTTAGGTAATGAAGCATTTTTCTTCTTGTATGACTTGTACCTTACCATCTAATGCTTTAAATGCCTACTTCGATTTGTGTCTGCCAGTTCAGGCCTTGGATGTGCCCTTGAAAAGAATAAAACTTTTCTGCTGGGAAAAAAAACAAATTAGATCTCAGATTTTAACCTTTGTTTCTATTCACTCAAGGTCTGAGAATGAGACAGTATGGGGAACGAAAAATATCTTTTTCTTCTTTCCATCTTAGGTTCATTGGCTGGGGCCCCTATAACAAAAGACAGATTAACAAGAGAAAAGCATGCAAATGTTTTGAATATAAATTTTATGTGACACAAGAGTGTTCATAAAGAAATTAAGACCCACAGAAACAGTTAAACCTTAGTGTATTTTTACACCATAGTAGTGGGTTTGATGAAGAGGGGACAGTCATGGAGAAATGTAATTGGACAAGGGAGTTATGGTGTAATCGTAATAAACTAGGGGAGACTTATCAACACCTGTTTGTTAAAATTCTTTATGACCCTCCGTCATCAGAGATAAGGATGTTTCCTTCCTGTGGCTAGAGGGATGGCACCTCTCAGATGAGGGTCTTTGGACCTACTTCAGGAGGCCACAACATACTTTATAGGTTTTAGGACCTGTTTTAGGGAAGAAGGACAGAGGAGGATCAGAGAGATCTTTTTGTAAATGCTGTTTCTCAGATTTCTTCAGCTTAAATTATTCAATATGTCAAGATGGCAACATGGAAGTAGCATGTCTTGAACTTCATCCCTAACTGAGAAAGTGATGGTTAATTGCTGTGTTTTGTAATTTTTACTTAAGTTCAATTTCCGGCCTGCCAATAAGCTAAGTTTCTTTTAGGGCTGGTGTGATTTTAGTATTTTGAATTCATGCCAATCTGTACTTCATATCCAATAATACAAACTGATTCTATACGAAATGGTGCAACGATGAGGTTGGTCATTGTTCTAAAACAGGCAGCCTGCTTTGTTGGAGTGGAAATATTAAAACTTTACAAGATGGGCTTATCTCTCCCAGATCATCAAAAGATTAAAGGGTACAGTTGATACATGGAGTACAGCTGATACAGTTCAAGATGGGAAGATGCCACATTTTCCAAAAAGAAGGAGCTTCCTCTCAGATCATTTTGTTTCCATCTCTAAACATACTCAGAAAAGAAAAATATAACTATCAGTTGGGATCCTTTCATTTCCTCCTAGAAGCCAAAAGACTACTGTTAATTACTTCTTAAAATAATAGTAACTTGTAGGGCTCTGTGGCTCTTATTTAACTTTTAATATTTGCTCTGTGTGTGTGTGTGTGTGTGTGTGTATAGAGAGGGGTTCTGTCTTGGTATCTGGCCCATCTTTCCCTTATATATAATTTGTGGTGGGTGTTTTTATCCTGACAGATCAAATCCAAGTCCCTGGCTGTTTGAATCTATCTAACTACATCTGTTATTTGGACTCCTTTTGGACATGGTCCATTTATGTATAGTCCAAGTTATATTTTTATAAATTTATATTTCTCAAAAATTATTTAAGGAAAAATTAATTTCATCTTCTGTATGAGTTTCACTAAAGAAGTCATGTCTATTTGGTTACCAAGTGGATCCAAACAAAATCTCCTTAGACATTTAACTATATTGTTTTCCTAAAGGCACCGTCCCTCTAGAATCATATTTAAAAGAATATTATGGTCTGGTTATCTAGTTTTTGTTCAAATGTACATGTTGACAAAGAAACCAAGATAGATAGCATTCACAATTTGAGCTTTCAAATTCAGATGTATAGTTATCATGAACATACTTTATAACTCAGCAATGCATAAAAAGTGCTTAAATAATAGATTGGGATGACAGGTGTCATAAACATATATATGAAATGGGTCAAGTCTAACCTGGCAAATTTTGAAATGTGGTTTCAATCACAGTATTTTTTTTTTTTGGTTGATTTTTACATATGATCTTAGGCAATTTTAAATTAAGGCAGGCGTCACTTTTAATTTATCATCAGAAGGAAAGCACACTTATTTTGTACTCTAAGGATTTATTCAACTTAACTCTGTAATTGCTAGCAATATACAAGCTCATTTTATCACAATTTAGTATATTTGATGCCAGCTGTTATGGAGTTAATGGCAAAGTCGAAAGAAATGACATAAAGCACACTTTGATGTTTAGTGCAACTATCATAATATTACTGTTAAACATTTCCAGTCAGCCCAGGAGTTCACTTTAGCACCATTCTTGACCACTATGATAAGTGAAAAAATCACATTTCTTCCCTACCAAACATTGGATGTGATATTTTCATGCATATTAAATTTTGCCTCTCTTTTAATGTATGAGCAACTTCTCATACCTATTCTCTTTTTCTGGAAGTTATTTTTGGCAAAGCCGAAATTTCAAAACCTATTTTCTTTTCCTTGAAATGAAGTTTGAGAGGTGTCTGTATAAATAGTAAGAAGTGAATGGGCTTTTAATTGGGTTATGTGTTGCTCAGTATTTTCCCCTCCTGGATATACTCATATTTATTGAGCCTGTGATCCGTAGGGGAAAAATATCCAGATAAAATACCTCCAGAACCCACTATGAATCCAAAAGCAAAATTCTAAAATGAAAGAGAAAAGATTTTCCTACATTATAAAGAATTTATATATAAGTAATATATGTTACATATATTTATACTGTTAGTTCCTATGATTTTTACTATTACTGTTTTCACAATTTTGATACAATAGTTTTCTTTATGCTCTGTGTCTATGGCAGTCCTGTATAAAGCCTTTGATATGCTTGTGTTACCGTGGGCACATTTGTAAAATTACTTACTGCCGTAAAGTTTTTCAGTTTGAAATTATGTAACTTTTTTTTTCTAAATACACTATTTATGATGCACAAAATCCAACACTTGATACAGTTCTTTAAATTGAACAAATGTTAAAATAAGAAATAAGAAACTCTGCTGTAACTTATGGGAATACTTAAACTATTCCTCACACTCTTGTTAACGGATATATTTAAACCAATAATGTTTACACGTTTTGTGAATTTGTGTATTTAACTTAGGAAAAACTCACTCCTCTTCACTGTGCTGCACGTAAAAAAAGAAAATGCGTTTCCAGGAAACAATCCTCTAGTAATTTAGTCCAGCTATTTTCAGTACTTAACTTTTGTATTTTTTTTCTTAAGTTCACCGTGATATGACATTTCATTATTAGGCTTTTTTTTTTTAAATAGTCACTCACCAGATATTAAAGGATGCAATTGGTTTCTGTTCAGGCAGGTTTTAACTGCGTTTTAATTAGCTTAAAACATATGCTTCCATTTATCGTATTACATGGAGTACATCCTATCCCATTTAGCTGAGTATTGAGGACTATTGTACAATATTGTGCTCGGGCTAAAACAATGAAATACTAATTGGATCCAGTAAAATAACTGTAACATTTCCGATTCCTATTAGGCAGGTTACGTAAATTAGGCTAATATAAAATGGTGCTTAATAGAATTGCAAATATGGTGCGATGATACATTCAGACTGGAAAGACAGTGAAAGGGGATTTTGGAGGAAATCAAATACATTTGCATTACAATAAAACGTTTCCTGCTGTGAGGGCTCTTGCAAGGCTGGAAAAAACAACACTCCGGCACCACTCCCTCTTATTTACATAGGAATGCCATCTCACCCTCTTCCAGTTCCTATGAAGCGTCCTCTGCCAGTAACCGAATAACGTGCAGTTTTAAGTCTGTTGATGAATATAGTCCTTTTATTATTTTGTCGGGCATCACATCTGAGATCTTTGTGTTGTAATGAGGGAGCGTTTCTCTTTATATACAGTGTGCCTTTGATGATGAGAATGTGCTGTCTAGGCTTTAAAAACTGACTGTAATCATTAGATTGGATTGATACTTCCTATTTGAGCTAGTAAATGTCTTGTGTTTGTTTCCTTCTCTGTTTTTAAATTATTAGTCACTGGGTTGGATAGTTGAGATGTTTGTGTTATACTTCACTCATCGCACATAGATTCGAAAGCACAGTCTGGCTATCCTTTTCCTACAGTGTCTCAGCCCCCTGTGGACTTTCTCATAAGCTGGAATAAAAGCCATATCTAATATCTTAAATGAAGACATTTGAGAAACTGACACCAGGGTGGAGAAGGGTACAGTGACTCTTTTTTCTAAAATCCTTCTAACTCAGCCCTAATTTTGTCTTTGTTCATTAGCAGTCCCCACGGCAAGTTTGCTTCTGTGTTTCTGGGGAATCCAGAGTACTTTCTGGGCTGAGAGGTATTTCTGGGGAGGAGATTTTTGAAGCTGTCCCTCAAAAGGAAAAGTTGCCCAATGAAGTGGGAAAAGGACTACATTTTTCCCTTGCAAATACACTGATAAAAGAGCTTTCTGCTGAACTCACAAGCACCCTTGAACCTTTCAGTTTGCTCCCAGCGCTCAGATCCCAGTGTTCCTGTGAAAAGGCAGAGAAGAGAAGAGCATTCTGGGGCCTAGCATGCAAATGAGGAAGCCACGTAAAGGAGAGAAAATTTAAATCTCGTCTATTGTATTCTAAGCAGGTTGCTAGCAAGCCTTTGTAGAGCTGGTATAAAAATGAATCTCATCTCCTTCCTGGCATGAAAACCGAAAACATACTTTATTTCCTCACTAACATCAGCAATTTTTATGCAGTTTTATCTTCAAAAAAGGTTTTTGTTTTTCCAGGATTTTAGTGCGTAACGTTTTCATTCATGATACAAATTATTTTATCTGCATCTGTGCCTCTGATTCAGACCTTAATCTCCCTGAGATCTTTAGTGGCGGAATTTGTCACTTTATTTACATTCACAGGTAGTTCTCCTTCTCTTTTAAAAAGTGTTGGAATTAATACTGTTTGCTCAAAGGAACAGCAGTTTTAAAAAGGCATGCATGCTTCCTATGAGGCATGCTTTCCTAGTGAAACGAACAAGTTAAAATCCTCAAGATCCAAATTCCCTTCTTTTCCAGCTTTCAGCTGTGAAGAAAAGGATTTTTACGTAGATGTAAGAGATGGATATTGTACAATAAAGGAAAGCTTTGGGCCGGTAGGAATGTGCTTGGGGAATGTGAGAAGAGAGCACCAGGGCAAAGAAACAGTCCTCAGGCCCTGCAGGCCAGACTTACTGAAGAGGAACGCTGGACTTTGTAAAGCACAGTGGCCGGGCAACCAGACCACATCATCTGTGTGGCTGGTTCCCCACCCCCCCATTATATTGATTAGAAAATATTAAACTGATTGATTTGTTTCAGCCTCATTTCATATAGGGAGAGTATAGAAATCCTGAGCTCTATCTCTCGCCCTCTCTCTTATCCTTTCTCATTGTATTCTTTTTCCCTGTCAACTTTTTAAAAATCCTGGTAGAATATAATTTCGTATCATATCCAGTAACCATGGTCCAGAGGTTTCTGTTCTCAAATAACTAAAAAACAAAACAAAACAAAAACCGTTATTTTGCGATAATTATTGATTCACAGAAAGAGGTTAGGGTGGAGGGAGGGTAATTGTTGGGGCCACACCTATGGTTCATCTTAGAAGAGTGCAGGCGAAACTTACTAAATGCAGAATACAAACGTCTCATACAATAACAAAGAAAATGTCATGAAGGCTATGTTAAACAGTTTGATGAAAATATTTCAGACTGTGTATGAAACCAGCACATTGTACCCCTTGATCGCAATAATGTACCCAGCTAAGATTTAATTTAAAAAAAAAAAAAGTAGTAAGAGAGGTCTCATGCACTCATCAGCTGGTATCCCCCTTGGGTAACCTGCCCTGATTCTAGTGCACTGTCCAGGAAACAGATTGGAACCATCCATAAGCCTTATTCAGATTTCACCTTCTACATGCATTCATTTGAGTATTTGTGTGTGCATATATAGTTCTAAGCAATTTTATTAAATAATATTTTTGAGCTTAGTCATAGCTTCATGAAAAAAAAAATAGCAAAGTGGCCTAAACAGCAATATTGTAATAAATCTTTTATTATAGTAGTTCAATACTGAATGATAGCATAGAGACCAAGGCTCTTGCTCCCCTATGCTTCCCTGAAATCCCACTGACAGGAAGCAAATTGATTAATAAGAGAAAAAAACATACAAATTTGTTTAATGTGTAGATACAGGGGCATTCAGAATAAAAACTCACAGAATAAAAACTCACAGAAACTGTCCATTTTCATGCTTAGGTTTAACAAAGTATGGACAGCTGTATAGAGATGTAACTGGACAAAAAGGATATGTTCTAATGCCAACAGGCTGAGTGGGGGAAGCCAGCAAAGCTCCTCTGTCGAGGTTCTTGACCTCTCTGAGCACACAGTCCTCCTCCCGACGTGGGGCAGGGCCCTCTCGGAATGGGGGTCTTCTGCCGTAGTCAGACAAGGCAGGTCAGGTAATATCTCTATGTCCAATTTTGCATAGCATCATATTAGGCTTTAAGGGGGGAGTTTCTAAAGGGGGTTCAGGCTTTTAGGACCCACGCTGGGAAGGATTCTACTATAGTGTCTATGGTTGGCCTCGGGGAAGAATGGAACTGAGGGATGGGAGGACAAGGAAAGGTCTGGGAAGAACTTTTGCTTCTCAGGCCTTCCCTGGAGGGTACTCTTTTCTGAGCCCCATTAATAGCCAAAAGTAAATTTTTGTTTGTTTGTTTTGCTTTTGCTCTGTTTTTTCATTGTTTAGTAAAACGGACGCTTCACAGACATAAGGAAAATAAAATGTTTAGATATAAAAGGAAAGCACAAAATTTACTAGATATAATTGCAACTGAATAAAAGCCTAGATAGTTAATTAAAATAATTATATTTTCATCACATTTCAGACATTAATTTTTAGTTACGTTTAGAACCATAATTTTTAACCTTTTACATACACATGCTTTTGTAGCCCTACTTTTATTGATCACTAATTGTTTATGTGTGCACACATGTGCAAAGAACCCTAAATTCCAATAATATGGATTTATAGGGTAAAAATGTGTAAGATCAGGGGTCAGTGAATTCTTTCTGAAGAATTCAGAAAGATAATAAATACTGTAGGCTTTGCATACATACTGTCCATGCCAACTATTCAACTCTGCCCCAGTAGCAAGAAAGTAGCCACAGAGGATACAATCATAAATGAATGAGCGTGGCTGCCTTCCAATAAAACTTTACTTATGGACACTGAAATTTGAATTTCATATAGTTTTCATGTGTTGCCAAATATTCTTCTTTTAATTTTTATTCCAAACATTTAAAAATATAAAAACCACTTTCAATTTATAGATCTTACAGAAACAGTCTGTGGGCTGGATTTTGCCAGCAGGCTATACCTTTCAGGTCCCTGTATCACATAATATATGGAGCTGTGGGTGGTGCCTTCCCTGATGTCCGTGCATACGAACGTGTTTGACATATTACTCTAATCTCATTCTTGCTGTCACTTGATAAAGTGTAGACCCGTTATACAGAAGAAATAGTTCTGCTAATGGGAGAGAAGGTTCTGAATGCAAGAGTACAGTAACAGTAGGTTATTTTCATCTTTTTTTTTCTTTTCTCTGTCTGTCTGTCTCTCTCTTTTTTGTAGTTTAACATTGCGTTAAAGGGAATAACTCAAATTTCTAATTCTTTTCCTATTTTCTTGTCATGGATATATTAGCAGTACATGATGCATACTAATTATAAAGTTGGCTGTAACAAGAGTTCCTCTTGTGAATTCATTTAAGAACTGATTGTTTACTATCTTTTTCTGTAAGTATAAAATTTTAATTATGCCACTGACAGGAACTGTGCGTGATACAGTGCTCTACATTTATCACTGGGAGAGGGCCAGTTGCAGAGCTGTTTGACTTTGGAGAAATCCTGATGCGTTTGCAATGTTGAGCAGCAGGTGCCACATTATTATGTACAGAAAAGCAATTAGGAAGCATATTGGATGAATGGGGAGTGCATTAATATTAGCAAGTACATTTGTCAGTGGTTTTGATGCGAGTCTTTTTCTTTCCTTTATGCAACATTAAGATTGTGGCTCTCATAAATTCTCCCCTTAAATTGCCATCTGTTCCCTTGTCAGGCAGTAGTGAGGTAGAGAAAAGTTTTCTTGACAAAATGAAAGGAATTTCTTTTATTTAAAGTAGAAGCAAAAGGGCCTATAGAAAGTTGCAGAATTGTATGCTGTGCAGTTCAGCTTTGCCTGTGTTAAGTAATTACCTTTCAATGTAACATTAACAGTGGAACCCTTTGATTTTTACAAGTTGCTATTTTTTTCTCAGTTATTTCATGTATTTTAAAATTCAATAGCAAAGAGTTATAATTAGATTAATGCAATGACAACCAGCAATTGGCCAGTTGGATTAGGAAGTTTCAGGAGGAATTGGTGATTTTTTTTTTTTTTTAATTTCAGTGCATCTTTTCCGTTTTTCTGGCCTGAGACTATGTTGCCACCTTCAAAGGATTTAAGATGAATCAGTGAAATGTCATCACTCTTAATACTGGACTGTTTCTGAAATAAATAGCACTAAGTACACTGCCAATTGAAAGGAATTCTCTGCATGATATAAACTATACAACTGGATGTTATCTTTATGATAAACTCTGATGTATACTTACTATTAGAGTTTTCAAAACCTTCATTCATGTCAAAGCACAGCAAGTACGTGATTTTGGTTAATTGACTTTCCTGGTTAGTTGAAAGGTAATATGATTCCTTTAATTTCAGTCATCTTATTTGAAATGATTTTTCTTGAACATATTCTTTCACTTTTAACTTTAGCAGTAGCGTCTATAGAGTATCATTAAATCTATCCTTTCATGTACTTCCTCATTCTTCCTTGGGCATTTTCAAAAATGTCTCAGAAAAAAGGAAGAATTGGGCTAACCTTGTGACTAATCTAATTTTTAGAAATGTTAGTGTTGTTTGCTTTTTCTTTTTTCCAAAAGTATTTTCGAAAAGAAAATTGAGTTGATACCTTTTTTGGTTGAGTTCTCATTGATTATGGGGAAAGACAAGGTAGAACCCTCTTGATTCATATGGGTTCCTGCTTAAGGCCCTGATTAAAGAGAGGAAAGCATGCGCATTTTATGAATATAAGTTTTATGTGACACCCAAGAACTCTCATAAGGAAATGAAGACCCAGAGAAATAGTTAAACCTGTATTTTGTAGCTAGGTTTGGTGAAGAGTCAACAGTCAAGGAGAAATAGGCCAGGGCTAAGATATGATTTAATGGTAGCAAACTGGAGGACACTTAGCTAGGCCTTTGAGTTCAGACTCGTTACTCTGTCTCTTCATTTGCAGAGATAAAGACGCTCCTTTCCTTTGGCTAGAGGGGTACAGGGAGAGCACATCGCACAAGAGGGTCCTATGAGCTGCTTCAAGAGAAAAGCCTCCCTAGGTTTTTCAATTTAATTTAATTTTTAAGAGACAGGGCCTCCCTCTGTTGCCCAGGCTGGATTGCAGTGTCGGGATCATGGTTTACCGCAACCTTGAATGCCCGAGCACCTGTGATCCTCCACCTCAGCCTCCTGCATAGCTGGGAATACAGCCATGTGCCACCCTGCCTGGCTAATTATTTTACATTTTGTAGAGACAGGGTCTTTGTTGCTCAAGCGGATCTCTAACTCCAGGCCTCAAGTGATCTTCCTGTCACCTAGACCTTCCAAAGTGCTGGGCTTACAGGTATGAACCACCATGCCCAACTTTTCCTTGGCTTTACAACCTGCTTTAAGGGAGAAGGGTGGTGGTGGTGGGGTTAAGGGAACAAAGGCTTTCCTCCTTCTGCCATCTTTTTGGCATTTCAGGTGGCATAATATTTGGGAGTAGCATGGCCTGAACCCTACAAGTTAACATGGATTTTCCATCCAGGTTACGTGCTTTCTTGTGTTGTCACCTGGCCTGTTACAGGTGGCTGGGGTGACAGTGCTACGAATTGCTAATTATAGACGTGAGAGAAACTGCAGGTAAGGAGAAGGTGAAATTAGACTGAAGTCTCTTTCCTAGTTTCCTTTCCTTTCTGTTCCCAGAGTGACTACTGTCAGGAGGACTAATCATTTGTGATTCAAGCGCAAATCAAATTCAGGGTACCCCAGAATGTGCAACTAAGATTACTCCTATAGATCTGAGATATAATAGCTAATAACTAACCTTAGCCTACCTAGTAAAAGTCTCCTAAGAGATTGTTTAGTTATGTTTGACTAAAAAGATTTAGGAATATCTAGGTTTTAAAAGAACAGGTTGTTGCTAATGGAGCTGAAACTGAAGAGGCAAGAAGAACAAATGAATTCCCAAATTAAAAGTTTTCCAAGGTGTCTCCAGCCCTGGCCCTAGTGGAGGATATGTAAATATCTGTCCTCCGAAAGCTCAGACACATCCATGAGGCTATCAGAACTCACGTTCACCAGCACGTTCACCAGCTTAGGATCCAGGTAGACCTATTGCCTCTGAGGCCTGGCTCACCAACAAAACCCATGCTGAATAGTGTTGCAGTAATTGATGTATTAATTATTACATGAATTGATTTGTGCTTGGGTCACAAAGGTTGCAGTAATAATTAAGAATAGCTTATTCAGCATGGATTTTGTTGGTGAGCCAGGCCTCAGAGGCAGTAGGTCTATCTGGATCCTAAGCTGGTGAACGTGAGTTCTGATAGCCTCATGGATGTGTCTGTGCTTTCGGAGGGCAGATGTTTACATATCCTCCACTAGGGCCAGGGCTGGAGACACCTTGGAAAACTCTTAATTTGGGAATTCATTTGTTCTTCTTGCCTCTTCAGTTTCAGCTCCATTAGCAACATCCATGTTCTTCTGAAACCTGGCTATTCCTAAATCTTCTTAGTCAAACATAACTAAATAATCTCTTAGGAGACTTTTACTAGGTAGGCTAAGGTTAGTTATTAGGTATTGAGTCTCAGATCCTCAGGGGTAATCTTAGTTGTACATTCTGGATCCTTTTATGATCTAATCTGGGTATGCTACACCATGGCTGTTCATCACCAGGCAGCTAGTTTGGGCATATAAACATAAACAAAAATCAAAGGAAAAGGAAAGAAAAGTTGCCAAGTAATTCAGGGAAGCAGATCACAGCAATAAGGTTGAAAAAAAACTTATCATCATTTGCAATAAACTTTCACACTCATTTTCTTGGTACCTTCTCTTAACTACCCCACGAAGCAGGGGTAGTTCTTGTGGTATTGACTATCTGTCTGGCCTCCAGAATAATTCACTAAGAAGGTACAGGGCAAGGTAACAAATGAGAACCTACTAATTCTGATGCTTCTTCCTACCTCCCAGCCTTCTTTTCTGCTTTTTGCATTTTGCAAGGGGAAGTCTTTTAACTCTAGTTAATCCATTTGCAAATTTCAGTTTTACTGGCTATTCGAGCAATCCTCCCATTTACTTGAGCAGGGTAAATGGATCCTAACCTGCCTTGCTTACTTGTCCAATGTGCATTCGAAGTTTTATTTAAATCAGTCTAAATGTAAGGAGGTATCACGATGGCAGCTGTAAAAACAACAACAACAACAAACTAGACTGATAGTCAAAAGAGCTGATTTCATATGAGTTTGAATTTTGGTATTTTTCTAAGCCCCTTTCTGGGTTGGGGATTTTGTGTCTGTGTCTCCCTGAGCTCCTCATTGACCATGGAACTCAGTCCTCTGTTCCTGGCTCTTCCCTATGTCTGGATGCACTTGAGGGAGCCTGAATTTCAGTCCCTGGTGGGAAGGGCCCCAGCTATGTGATCACAGACCAGATAGACAGTACCCCAAGCTTCTGCTTTAGTTACACAATGAAAATGACAGTCTTTGCTCTGTTGGACTCACGAGGTTATGTGAAGATCAAACAAGGTAATCGTTGTGAAACATTTTATAAACTGTAAAAACATAAAATAGTCCATGAACTTAAGTTGGTGGTTGCTGTCTAACTCATCATCTCTCTGTAGCACCTGCTGTTCCCTCTACCTCCTTGTTCACTAATCGTATCTTGAAGGCTAGAGGCAAGGGCTGAAAGGCAAATAATCTCGTGGAAAAGTCGGAGCTGTGGTTCTCCAGGGCATTAGATCTGTAGGTGTCTGGATTTTCCCCAATCCCTTCTCATTCCTGAAGCTAAAGGAAGCTCTCTGGGAAGATACATATATATTGAAGCCCCTACAGGGAGGATAACAAATTTTCATATCTATATCTTCAATTCCGGAAATAAAAAAAGAAAAGAAGTGTTTTAAATAGTGAGTGCCAGGCAGCCTGGGCTTCTCCTAGAGGCAAAAGAAAATGCCCCCTGAGCTTTGTAATTGGGTGTCTGTCACTGCCTTCCAGCCACCCAGGCAGGCAGATTCAAACCTATTGTCTGTCTCTCACTAAAGAGAGTTCTGGAGCCAAGCTTACAACCCTTCCTGGCATGCCTTTTGGATCTTTTCTTGGATTCCTTAATTATTTATTTATTATTATGAAGCCATCACTTTCATTCTGGGCATGAGTACAAAATGGAGGAAAAAATGTTCTTAAAAAAAAATAGACAAAAAGTAGAACCACAGAGGTTTGGCAACTAAAGTGGTCTCCAAATACTTCTTCTGCCTTTTTCTTGCCATCCTCCCTCCCTACTTTCTCCCCTTGTCCACCCTGTGCACCCTCCTAGTTCAGCAGCACCACCCACCTATAGTCACATCCCTTTGCAGTTTAATCCGATGCACTCCATGGCTAAGTCCAAAATTCAGCTGCATTTTTCTTACCTATTTAACTCCATAATTCCTTTGAGACCAGGCTTGTGCAATCTAATCTCAGTAGAACTCCCTTTTTTCAAAACTTGATCACTCCTTAAGCATTTAGTATCTGCAATCATATTTGAGATTACAAATCTTTAGTATTTATTTTTTGAATTAATTTTATATTTATCTGAATCCTATGTGTGGACTTTTTTGTACTTGTCTCCATCCTCTGTATCAGGGACAGTGAGATAGGTTTATTGTTTGGTCCAAGTAAGAGGATAGCATTTAGGTAGAGCTTCTCAAAGCACTTCTCCGAAGACATATTTGAAATGAGTAAGAGAAACGATGCCTTTGCCACACAGATTATCAGTGTAATTCTTAAGGGAGTCCAGGGCTCTCTTAGGAGGTAACGTAGCTCTCTTCTAGGATATGTATTGAGAGCTCTAATATTTGTTGGACTTTGGTTTCATCACCATTTGCTCTGCGCTATGCTAGTCACTGGGAAAGGGAAAAGAAATACAGAAGACCATCAGTCCATCTTCTAAAGGGGTCTTACAGTTCTGTGAGAAGAGGAATCTCAATGCACGTTGACATTTCAAAAAATGTACGGCTATGTTGTATATTTAGATGCAGAAGATGATGTCCACGGAAATTCAGGGATATCAAGTAGATCAATATACAAGAGTTAATGGACTAGGTTTTATGGAAAAGGAAGGATATGAATAGAGCCTAAAAGGACAGATTGAATTTGAAAAGAATAAAAGTGGGAGGAGCACAGTCAGGCACAAATTTGAAGAGGCAGGAAGGAAAACTGAGATCTTATTATCAAAAATTTGAGGCTGCAGACGGAAGGAGGCTGCTGACATTTTGAAATAAGAGCACAATATAACAAATATGTGTTAATAGGAAAACTAATTGGCTAAAACTATATAGGCTAGATCAAAGGGAATAAAAATGTCATTAAATCAGCTATTGGATTCAATTGGGAGTCAAATTATTTTTAAATAGTATAGGATTTAAAAATGTTTATATTTTATTTATTTGTTTTTTATAGTTTTCAAAGCACCTGTACTTATGGTATCTTGTGTATGAGTTGAAATAACCTAGGATGGTGGTGGACGAGGCATGTCATGCTATTCTACTGTATGTTCATTGAAATCATAACTTGGTGATGTTAAATGTCTTACCTAGAGAGAAGCAGTGTAGAAGTCATAGAGTTGGGACTTGAATATGGGAATTGGATTTCATAATTAGAGGTGTGCTCTGTCACCATAGATCAGAAGAAAGGCTTCTTCTTTTTGTGGATAGGTTGATCTCAGAGAATTTACATACGTGCCTGAGATCAATTCGCTTGAATTAAGTGGACCCAGCTTCCAACATCTCAGGGTAGATTCCCTGCCCATTACCCGGATTCAAGGGAATATTTCTGAAGGTCCTTTTCAAGACTTTAATTATATTGACCAAATGTGAGTTCTCAATCTTTTGAGAGAAGGACATTCTTTACAACCTAGGATGTCATTTTCGGTTTTTATGTGGAGCCTCATTCTTAAGTTCCCTAACAAAGGATAAACTCAAACATTTTAGGAACAGTGACTGTGAAAACTATGACTTTAAGAAATGTTTCCTTGAAACTTGGCATTTATTCAGAGTCATGCACAAGTTATCAGGGTACAGCTTAGGGAATTTTCACAAATTGAACATACGTTTAAGAAATTAAATGTGATATCCTAGAAGTTGCTCTCATGCTCCTCCTAGATAACGAAAACTTATTAAAATGCTTGTTCTTCTCTTTTCTGAACTTTAGATAGTAGAAATATATACTTTCTAGACTTTTATATTATGATAATGGTAATACTTCCTAAAATATATAATTTTATTTTAAGAAATTTCATTGTTTTTATATTTCTATATAACCATATTAATACCTTGAAAGGGTTAAAATTTATCATTCTTTTTTAATATTAGCATTTTCTGTTCATATTTTTACCCTATATAGAAATATTTATTGAGTGTAGTCTTCAGCACTATTATAAAGAAGATTCTCATTCTTAGATAACCTGGAACAATTTTAAAACAAATAAATTTCAATTACTATCCTTTCTCTACTTTGACAGTTCCATTTTGATTTTAAGCATTTCATCATCTTAGATATTTCTTAGCTTTTTTCCTCTTTCATTGTAGACACAGTCTATAGACAGACCTTGTAATCATTATCAACTGAGGGTTCTCATTTGCTTTGCTAAACTTGTCTTGTATGCTAATCCAAGTCAAGGGAATTTGCCATATATTTTTTTTCCTAATTTACCATTTATATGTCAATAGTAAGGTCAATGCTTCTTGACTTTATTTATGGTATGTTAATTAGTGTCCTATTGTAATCCTTTGTTATCAGCACAAAGCTCATTATTACTTTAATATGGCTTACTGAATTTGGTACCTTCCTTGCACTGTGGTATGTCTTTACAGAATAAATATTAGAACAGTACCTATGTGAGATTTTGCTGGTATTGCTCCTTAAGCTCTTGATGTTAAAACCTATACACATATAGATATTGTTCTGTTGGTGGTGACCTGGCTCTGTGGTCCTGCCCTTGAAAACTTGCGAATCACAGTAATGGTTCTTCTGTAATAATTGTCACTTGTGGCCAACTTAAAAAAAAAGAAATCTTGGTTCAGATGTCTGATTCAGACATGACTTCCTTTTTGCTATATATTTTTTTCCCAGATTCTTTCCTGACCTTAATCACTATGGTTCTCTGGAGGATGTGGTTGGTTTGCCACCTATGAGCCTAGCTTCTTCTCTGCCTATGATTAACCACTATGTAGACTTGGCATCAAAAATCTGAATCTGCAACTTCCTGTGGCATCCATTTTTAGGACCTTCATTTTGCTATGCAAACAGCCTTGCTCCATTCTTTTCTAACCTATGCAGTGCACTGTGTGAGAAGCACACTCAGAGGAAGGGCTCCTTGCAATACAGTCCACTTCCATGATGCTCCCTGAGGGGGAGCGGAGGAGGCTCCATTCTGCACCCCCTCCCACCTTCTCTCTCCACGAAGGGAGCAAGAGAGAGATTTCGGACATATTTTTAAGTGCAGCACCTCAGTTTTTCCTACAAGGGGTAAATAAACCATTATCAGGGAAAAACATCTTACAAGTAGATATTCAAGAATATAGACAAACCCAGAGTTTCTTGAATGAAACTTGACATTTTCTAAGGCATCAGCCACCTGTCCATATGTCACACAGATGACAGGGGCCTCCTTTTTTTCTCCCATCCCCTTTTCTTCCTCGTATCTTGTAGATTTTGCTTATAATTCTGCTTCTCTCCAGAGCTCTGTTTCTTCGTCAGCATGTTCCATTTGATTTTCCTTCTAGATACAACTAAATGGCAGCAGCAGGTCCTGGGGTCATTAGGTTTTGCACGTTAACTGCACCCTGCTAGCAAGTAGGTGGGCTCTTGAGTGTGCTCTCTCTCTCTTTCTCTCATAGTCTCACCCCCTCTTCTTGTCTGAGTTATTACCCTAACAGGTTCTCCATCTCTTTGGAGTCTTATCCAATAGCCTTCTCATTTGCAAAGAAGGGGGCAATGCAAAAGCAGGAGATAAGAGGCTCTTGCTGCCACATCCATATTCTTAATATCTATTTGTTTGTTTGTTTGTTTTTGTGAGACAGAGTCTCACTTTATTGCTCTCAGTAAAGTGCCGTGGCATCACAGAGCTCATAGCAACCTCCAACTCCTGGGTTTAGGTGATTCTCTTACCTCAGACTCCCGAGTAGCTGGGACTACAGGCTCCCGCCCCAGAGCCCAGCTATTTTTTTGTTGCAGTTTGGCTGGGGCCGTGTTTGAACCCACCACCCCCGGTGTATGGGGCCGGCACCCTACCACTTAATATCTCTTTGAAAGGCTCAGAAACGTGTGCAGATTATAGACAGGACAGGAGAAAGCTTTAATTCTTCTGGTTGCTTCTGCTCTTGCAGGAGAAGCAGAGTGGTGCTATCAGTGGATGTTTCTTGGCTCAAGTAGAGCAGAGAAGCAGCTGCTGGCTCAATCACCACCAGGCCTGGTCACGGCTGCCTCCGCCCATTTGCAGACACTGTGGAGCATCCTTCATAGATTTGGTGGGATTTTGTCCTCTTGACAGACACTTGTGTTTGTGAAGGTGAAAATGAGACAAGCGTCTCTCCATGATCCCTTGGGAATGGAGGCAAGGTGACATTTTAGGGGCAGAACATTTGACACTTTGTGTAGAAAGTCATAGTTATGTTGTAACTTTTTCTCTTTTTTTAATCTATTGTCTGTGTCTACCCTAGGATAAGTCTCTTTCCACTAATTTCTTATCACACTATAGACCCTAATCCTAGAAGAAGCATTTGACGATCAACATTATCTCGGTGAAGTTACTCAATACAAAACGTTAGGACCCTGTTCCTTAGAGTCAGCCAAAGCAGTTTTCCAGGTTTGCATATGAGGATTATTTTTTGAGAGTAGTTCAATAATGTATTAAAATAATTTATATTTTAACTCTGTTGTAATGACTACAGGCTGACTTAACTATTTTGGGAAGTGTGACCAATAGCTGATATTTGCAAGATGACCTTAGTTAACATGTGCTGTTTTTCTTTTTTTAGAGACAGAGTCTCCCTTTCTCACCCCGGGTGGACTGTCGTGGCATCACAGCTCACAGAAACCTCCAGCTTTTGGGCTTAGGCGATTCTTTTGCCTCAGTCTCCCGAGTAGCTGGGACCTCAGGCACCCGCCACAATGCCTGCCTATATGTGCTGATTTTCAAGATAAATCTGTCAAATGATTAGTTCACAGCTTTTACCTTTGTTTTGCATTTAGTAAATATTAATGTTGGTGGTGTTTGTTGTTTTCTAATGCACATTTTTCATCAAAGTTTTAAAAAATTTTGTGCTACATTTAATTACTATATGACATTTGGGACCGAATTAGTATTTTAAACCTTGGTCTGACTTTAAGATAATAACTCCAAAGAAATGGCTAATTCTATTTGAATGACATAAGAGAAAATTTTTCATTTCCTTATAGGATTATCAGTTAGAGGCAATACCCTCCTGTCTTTTAGGGGTTGTTGGGGGGTGGATTGGGCTTGCCTTGGAGTTGCCCATTTAGTCAAGAAGATCATGGACAGATGAACAGAAAGGTCCCAGTCAAATCACCAATATCTGGTGAATAGGTTCTGGGAAATTACATTTTTGACCCCAACACATATACACACACAGGTTTCAGGATGTACCTAAATTCTAATATCATCTCATTTTCATCTGCTGTCCTATTCAAGTTTGTCTTTAACAGTGTCTTCTTTCCAACATTTCATATTAAAACAGATCTGGGGAGGAAAAGGCTAGAAGAGGACTAGGGTATTTCTACAAATCAAGATTTTTCTCACTGCTCCCGCTTCTTCCCCCTCCTCTTTGATTTTTGGTTATGATAAAATACCAAAAGTTAATTAATTAATTCTTTTGGAGCAATTTAGGTTCACAGCAAAACTGAAAGGTGCAGAGATTTCTCCTATGCCCTCTCCCCCCACCACATACATAGTGGTGCCATCACTCACATCCCCTATCACGGTGGTCACATTAGTTACAGCCGGTAACCCTACGTAGAGAATTAAGAACAAGGAAAAAGTAGTAACTTATTTTAAAGATCATGTGGCTTTATTTGCCAGTATCTTCCTCCATTTGATATCACTCAGCCTAATACTTTAATCAACTCTAATCCCAGGCTCCTCTACCCTGGGCACACCCTTTCAGGGAGGTTTTACCACTGACCCCAGCACAGCAGGAGTGGTAGGGTTACAGTGACTTGGTTGTGTCTTAGGCAAATCAATCTAATTGCATGGTGATGGTTACTTCATACAAAAGGGACCTCTTCAAACAAAACAAGAAAAGCAAAGTGGAGTGAGGCAGGTTTTAATTTGATTATGTCATGATTATTTTATTGATTAATTTGTTGTGGGAAATATTAGGAACATTCAGGGTTTCTGGTGCTAAGCTTATGAAGACAAAAAAGATGCACTCCTACCATCAAGTTATACATAGTCAAGAGGGGAAACTAGTTGCATAAAGAGATGATAATCATTTTCATTAAGATCAGTACTGTGAGCTGAGCCCAGTGGCTCATGCTTGTAACCCTAGCACTTTGGGAGGATGAGGCAGGTGGATTATTTGAGCTCAGGAGTTCAAGACCAGCCTGAGCAAGAGTGAGACTCCATTTCTAATAAAAATAGAAAACAAGAAAAACAACAAAACCCAAAACTAGCTGGTGTCTTGTGGGCACCTATAGTCCTAGTTAGTGGGAGGCTGAGGCAGGAGGATCGCTTGAGCCCAAGATCATGAGGTTGCAGTGAGCTGTGATGATGCCTTGGCACTCGATCCAGGGCTGCAGAGTGAGACTTTAATCTCAAAAAAAAAAAAAAGAAAGAAAGACATGAGTGCTGTGGACACACAGGGACTTATGAGGGAATAGGAGAGCGGTCTCTAACTCTCCCTGAGGTTGATGGTGGAGGGAAGCATAGGGAGAATTTGCTACAGTAGGTGACTGTGAAGTTCAATATGAAAGGATTGATTCCAATGAAAAAGGAGAATCAATTGGGGTGGAAGGAGCAGAGAGAGTGGTATTGTCGACAGAGGATATGGTATTAGCCAAGCTCTGGAGCCCAGAGAGAGCACTGTTCATATGGAGGGAGCAGCCGCAGTTTGCCACTGCTCTAGGACAGAGCGGAGAACGGACCCTTAGACAGGGGTGTTACCTGCCATGCTAAGGAGTTTGGACATTTTCCCAGAGCTGATGGTTTGTGACTGAAGTTTAAAAGGGGACGTGGCAGCACTCTTCCTTTCATCGGACCATGACTTCAATTCCTTTCCACTTTGAGGAACCGCTGGGTATTTGTCAACCAATGGTGCCGGAGGTGCTTTTCCCCTGAGGAGTGGACAAGCCGAATTCTTCAGAGAGATGCTGCCTGACCCATATGGCCCAGTGACAGTTTGACAGTTGACAGCTTTTAGTTAGACTAGACTCACTTAAGCTGCTTACCCATCCTGAGGCGTGAGCGCGGCCAGAGCCCGGACTTCACATCATTCTGGCTGTCTTAATTGGGCACTAATTAAATGTTTTGGCTGGAAACCTCTCCTTGCCATGGCTGAATGGACTCATTTGAGGCCAGTATTTCAGGGAAACATCTTGTTAGGCTGATCTGATTCCCTGTTTCAAAAGAAAATGCACATATTCAGTTTGCTCCCTCCTATTTTAGCCTAAAGATTTGTCTATTCTATTTTTCTCCTTTTAGTAACAAAGTTTAAAAATTTAAAAGGACATGTGTATATAAGTATATATGTGTGCATACACATGTATAAAAAACCATACATATTCATTTGTATATTCTCATTGTATATGTTCTCATATATACCTACATGACTCAAGATAAGAGCTCACAGCTCTGCAGTCAAAAGGCTAGAGGTCACAGCTACATTTCACTTAACATTTATTTACTTTAAGCTGAACATGTAATCAAGCTGTGTGGCTTATTTCTGTACTTATGACAAAGTCACTAGATGAGCACATTTTTTCAGTGTGAAAGTTAAGGATAAGGATGATTCATTTTTAATCTCAGAGGATTCACAAAAGGATAGATGGGTTGACTGATACTGACTTTCTGTTCTCACCCAGCTTTTACACCCTGATAGGCATTTCTTTCTCAAACCATTCCATAGGTAGGGCAGATAGCAGAGTGTCTGGGACCCAAAGGGCCACTGTTCAGTCTACGCGGCAAAGCGTGCAGAGTGCGCGCATTGTCAACGCGGTGAAAAATGGGTGCAGCAGATCCACGGAAGGAGAAGACATTGAACACGCCGTCCACCTGCAGCCCTTCCGGGAAATGCTTATACAGCCTAAACGGCATTGGAGGGGGCCGCCACTGGCATGGAATATTCATAACAATCGTTATTTCTTTAGAAACTCGTCCACTTTCTTAAACTATATCTCTCTTACGAATTTTGCTTTTCTGGTAAAATAATCTAGTAATGTAATATTTTTTCCCACCCCAAATGTGACATTATTGTATTGAAGAAGGACTGACATGCAAATTGGGATTTGTGGCAGTTAAAATTAATTCCTAAATAATTATTTTCTATGAAGGAATAGAATTAGATGATAGGGCTTGAAGGTGATTTCTTTGCTGAAAAGGAAAACGTTAAGATGTGCTCCAGTTCCCATGTCTTCAACTCCTTTAGTTATCTTAATGTGTATTCATATATTTTGTATGTGATAAGTTTAGGTTTATAAGACACAACCGCATCAATTAGCTATTCCTGAGTGCATTTGCATTTGGTTACTAAGGAGTAACTTGTTCCTGATCAGCAATTGCAGAACAGAGCTCAGTGAAACACTGCTCTATCTGAACTAAAGTAGATCTTCAAAACCTCTTTGATGTGTGTGCCTCTTTAGGTCTTCAGAACACATGAAAAGTGTATGTTGAACTTTCTAATATTCACTTTATTTAATGAGAAATGTTCCTTCGTTTCCCACTCCCTTTGCCCCCTCCATATCCACTTCCCCCTCCTTTTATTTTATTTTATTTTGTTCCGAGCAATGATTCTGTGTGTTCTTTTCCTATTTAAAATTTAAAGAGTTACATTTGGGAGAGGAACAATGTAGGGAAAGGAAACCCCTGGAGTGTGTCTGATGTGATAGGTCCCCTCCGTGCCACCATTTTTCCTCCTGCTGTGGGAGTGCTAAATGATAATGCCTGATACCTTACTGAATAAAGCCTGACACGGTTTCCCGCTGTGAGCATGTGATCAGTTTTTATGTTTGATTTTTGCACACAAGTATACTACTGCAAAGCATGCCCACGAACTACTTCACAAATGCTTAAGGGGGGAATTGCTATTGAGTGAATCAAACATTAAACAAACACTGAGTAATTGCATTTAAAAAAAAAACAACAAAACACTACATTTATTTTAGAAAGCCATGTTTCTGTTCTAGCACAGAATTTTTTTTTAAAAATAAACTTAAATTATATTTAATGGTCAGGTATAACCAGACAGCTAATCCTCAGGGAATTTACTTTCAAGCTAATTTTGGTATGAGACGAGTTTTCCAAACAGAAAAGAGATCGTGTCACCACTTCCTGTACTTTGCTATAATGATTAAGTATGATTATAATTATACAATAGGTTGATTCACATGTGAGAAGCATTGACTAATATATCCACTATTATGTCATCTTAAAATGGAATTTCATAAGCTATAATTTTTAAATCCATATTTTTCATGAAGCAGCGTATTGTACATATATGATCCTGGTTGTAGTGACATATTTTGGCAATATTATCGTCTTACATATCAGAGCATTCTATTTTTAATAGACAGTCTTTCTTACTGTTAATTTGTTGATATCCATTAAAAGCAACTTATTCAATCAGTTATTCTGAATTATAAAGTAATATATGTTGAAAACAAAAATAAATTATCGGTATACTTGCTGTTAATTCTGAGATCCTCCTCCCATCATTTAGGAAGTCTGTGGTGTGCCATGGTGTCTGTTAAACACTGTAACGTATCACACACTTCTTCTCGGGTCATTGATCAGTGTGAAAAATAATAAAAAAAAGCAGGGGCTACTGAAGGAATGTACTAGCTGACAATGAAGAAAAGTTGTATTATTTTTAGTTATCAAATGGCTTAATAATTGGTTGTGGCTTGGTGGTTTAGAGATTGGAGAAAAAGTGCATAGTTTATGAATAAATGAAAAGTATCTACACTCAAATTTAAAAAAATGCATTCTGCTTTCATGTGGAATTCCCTGCTTTCTGAATCCTTCTGCTTATCTTCCCACCAGCACTAGATCAGGAGAGGAGGCCACTCCTATTCTCAAGCATGTTTATCAAGGGCCATGTTAGACACCAGGGATGGAAGTATTACATTTAGAGAAGGGTTAGATTTCACGTTTCCTATCAAAATTAGACAAACAAAATAAAACATTCCGTCCTCCAACTTTCACTTTTTAAGATGTGGTTGACAAAAACAAAGGGTGGCATAGTAATAGAATGATACTGAGAGCATGTTTGTTTGTTTGTGACTCTGCATGCATCTACTTTAAACTCCAGCGGAACATTTGAGTGATCAGTGGTTTCTTTTCTTGTAGAAATCAAGTGTTTTCTGATTATCCTGATTATAACAGTTTTAACTGTGTCCCCACTGTGGATGACAATATTAAACCGCCATAGGCATTCACTCATCCTCTTTAGGCAATTCCAAAGAAGATAGATAAGTAAAGGAGAAGAATGACCGTTAGCCACTGAAGCCTCTGCAGAGGGAAAGGAGCTGCCTGATCAACACTGCCCATCACTTGCCAGCGAGAGAACAATGCTAGTCATTCACACAAACACTGAATTTATGAATTTCTGGGGATTCAGGGTTGTTTCCAATCCTATTGTGGATTTTCGTGAGCTACTAACTACTGTCTGTCTCTCTCCATAGGTATATATTCACACATCTGTAGGTAGATATGTATATATGCACATATGTATGTATATATAAAATATGTATGCCATTATATATGCAAATAGGCAGATCTTCAATATACTGGTTAAATATATATGTGAAATATATGAAATGTAATTTAAACATGTATATGAGATCTGTGTTAAATAGAAACCTTTCAATATATGTTAAATGAGTGTGTATGTGAGCTATCTGTCCATCTAGCCATCCCTCCCTTTACACATGTATCCCCTGGAAGTCTGAGATTAATAAATAACCATCTTTCTTCTATTGGGGATGTTAGAAATTAAAAAGAATGTGTTGTTTGGGGATGATGGGGCATTGATGTGGGCATTTGCCAGGATTAAAACTCCCAAATCTGGTTGGAATATGGGGGAAAAAAAGGCAGGCCATGGCAGGGAGAGAGTACAGAATGCCCAGGAAATTCATAGCTACTGAGACAATCTGTGAAATGAACAAAGTATGCTTATTTGTATACTTCAGATTTATCTTTTCTTAAGTGCATACCCCAAACTGCCATTCCCAAAGAGCTGCCATATATCAAGTATAACTTCAGAGGCAGAAAAAAGGTAATGCCTCCTTTCTGTGAACCATTTACAGAGGTGAAAGCTCTCCTGGAAGTCTCCCTGTACTGGCACCTCACGTTTCATTGGCTTCAGCTGTGGTGCTGGCCTATGTTTTAACCAATCACTTCTAAGAGGGTTGGGCATTCATCTTGGGCAGCAAAATAGAGGACAGTGGTCTGTTGGTAACAGAAAAGGGCAGTCTTCTAAAGCTTATTTTTCCCTCAGTTTCAAACAGGATAGAACTTTCTGACCCGCTAGAGTTTGGTATTGTGTAGAGTCATTGCAAATTCTGTCACCTAAATCCTGTTTGAGGCAGAAAAGTGACAGTAGCTTTAGATTTTTTTCAGTCTAAGTCTTTTAGAAATTCTTTTGAAGTACAAATTAATAAAATATAAACATCCTTTTACATCATCTCCTAGGCAAGTCTAGATTCTTAATCTGCTCCTACCACCACTATTTCCCAATTAACAGCCAAAAGAGTCAGTCCTTAGAATGGATTAATGACCTGCAAAATTCCATTTAAACATAGCCATTCTTGAGTTTTATTAGTGGAAAAATACAAACTGGTCTGTGGTCATGGATTATTACAGATTCACTCCAGACTGCTGAATTGAACTCTGATGAACCTGCGACACTCTCCATTAAACCTCAAAATGAGCTTTCTCTTAATTGGGGAGTAGGAAGGAAAAGTAAACTAGTGGCTGGCAAATGCCAGATTTGTGAATCATTTCTTTATTTTGGACAGAATGTTGAAACATTTTTAGATGTGCAGTGGAGGTGAAAGAGTGCAGGATAGGGAAAGAAATTTATTAATTTATTAAACCCTAATCTGTTGTAGGCAATGTATACATGGCGTTTTTTAGACCTAAATATAATACAAATAAATGATAGTATAGTAGTCATTTTTAGATAAAATTTATTTCAGAAAGGTTCAATGACTTATGCTAGGCTAACTAGTGTTCTGAAGATCCTTATTGAACTAAATACGTGCTCTCTCTCTCTCTGTGTGCACGTGTGTGTGTGTGTGTAAATTAATGCAGGAACCAGACATGATCTTTGCCATTCTGGGGCTTATAGTCCAGTGGAGGAAACCATTATTTTTAAAATTCATATTAAAATATACATCATTATAAATTGTAATAAGTATTATGAAGATTAATTACAGCATATTCTCATGGTGGGACATAATTTTCACTAATGTGTCCAGTGAAAATTGTAAGTAGGGACCTAAAGAATAAGGAAATATCCAGGTGAAGAATGGAGATAACTGTTCTCTGTCAGGAAACAATGTATATCAAGTGGGACCTAGAAACTGGCTGAAGAGACTAGAGTATAGTTATTGAGGACTGGTCAGATGGGGCTGGAAGACATGAAAAGACGGGATTTCTGTAGAGTTTTATAAATCATAATATGGATTTAGATTTTTATCTAAAATGCAGAGGAATACCATGGAAGCAGGGAACTGTCAAAATAGCTTTAAGATTCCAAAAGTCATATCTGGTGCTCTGTAAGAAATGGATTATCTAAGTCATTCGATAAATATTTTTAACTACAATTATGTGTATTTAGAATTAGTTGAATAAATGAATGAATAAATAAATTTGTGGACCAAATGTAGAATGATGTTTTAAAAGACAAATTAATTTTTGATGGCCAATACTGGAGAAAGGATCAGCTCCTATGATAGGTCTGAGAAGGTATTATGGTATAAGGTTCTAAAAACAAAGTAAAATTTCCAAACCCTATTTTTAAAATTTCTTCTATTATACACTAATACCTCAAAAATTGAGCTTTTCAGAACTATCTACTTAAATGAAATTTGTTTCTTTTGGGGGAACCTTTGCTTTCTCTAAGTTAAAGTTTCCTAATGCTGAATACCTAACAACCTCACGAGCGATTTTAGGGTAGAAGAAACTAAAAGCTGAAAATGTGACTTTACCCAACAGTTTTTAGAATTCAGAATTATAGCTGATCTGTCTATATTTGTGTGCCTGCCTGTATATACAAGATGTATTTAGGCTTGGTGCCCGTAGCACAGTAGTTATGGCACCAGCCACATACACCGAAGTTGGGGTGTTTGAACCTGGCCTGGGCCAGCTAACCAACAGTGACAAATGCAACAAAAAATTGCCAGGTATTGTGGCCAGTGCCTGTTGTCCCAGCTGCTTGGGAGGCTGAAGCAAGAGAATCTCTTAAGCCCAGCAGTTTGAGGTTGCTGTGAGCTTTGACGCCATGGCACTCTACCGAGGGCGACAGTGAGATTCTGTCTCAGAAAAAAAAGAAAAGAAATCATGTATTTAAAGTTTTCTAGTTTTTTCCCTCCTAGGCAGGGTAAATTAATGGGCTATTTTATTATGAAGAATGTATTAGTGGTAGATGAAGAATTATGACCGATGTGTATACATATGTACTCACTGGCATTGACCTTCAAGGTATGAATTTACATTTTAAGTCTTTTTAGCTTCCTGACTTACAAGTGAGCTATCAGGCTAATTAAAAATGAATAAACAAACAGACAAATAATATCAAAACTGGAAGGCTACATGAAAGATCATTTAACCCCCTGCTGTGGTCTGAATGTATCCCCCAAATTCATGTGTTAGAAACTTAATTCTCAATATAACAGTGTTGGGAGGTGTGGAATAATGAGTCCTTTATGTCAGGAGGGCTTCATCCTCATGAATAGATTAATGCCACTATGAGAAGGGATTGAGGGAGTGAGTTCACTTTCTTCTGCTGTTTTGCCATATGAGACACAGTACAGAGGCCCTCACCAGATGTTGGCACCTTGATCTTGGACTTCCCAGCCTCCAGAACTGTAAGAAATTTCTGTTTTTTGTACATGAACCAGTCTGTGGTATTCTGCTATAGTAGTACAAGATAGCCTATGACACCCATCATGTTTAATTTCAAGCAGAGAGACTATTTTGAAGCAGTTGGGCTCCTTTATTTTCACATCATCAAGGAGAAAATGCTTCTCCCACTGGATACATGCACCTATGCACCTGCTAAATCAAGTCAATGAGCAGCTGTGACTCTCCCTATGGGAAGTCACTATCTAAAGGGGGTAACCATTTGATCTGTATACTTCCTGGGACCTTTCTGGTTACCAGGCATGTGAGTACGCTGTCCCCTTTGTATGGAATGTTTTCATACGTAACCTTCAAAATGCAGTGATCTTATCTATCCAGGGTGTCCTTCTCTGATTCTCTTTTAGGTTAAATTAGATTATACTCCTTTGCTTTGAACTCTCTGAGTATCATGGCATTTATTATAGCTAAAATTTTACAATTATCTACTTGGTTAGTAGATTAATAACTAGTTTATGAGTTCCATAAAGTTAATGACAGTGTCTGTTTCTCCTTGGTGGCATCCAGCATGTATGAATGCAACCAAGGGAAGACAATTGTTACTCCAATAGAATAGTATTTTAAGATATTTCTTGCCAAGATTATTGTGAAATACAGGTACACCTCAATATTAGAATGCCACATTAATACAAATTACTTTCCTTTTTAAAATAAGTCAGCTGAAGTTATGACACCTGAAGTCTTTTTAGCAGCTAATTTCAATGTCATGTCTGTGACCCCTGCTTATAAATTTGTGTTGCATTATGACCCTAAACCTGCATGAATCACATGTATGAATAAAACTTTTGCAAAAGACTTCTATTGTACTATAAAAAATCCCATTATATTGTAAAAGAGCATGTTGATTATAACATCCTCTTTCGGACACTCAAATTGATCATACCTTCCGTTAATAACTTATAACCCAGTATTTGAAAAGCACTTAAATTGTTGATCTAATAGGTTTCTTCTCCATTACAAAATAAGTTACTAAAAATTTAAGTAACCCATTTATAATGTTACACATGCCGTTTATTTTCTTCTTCCTTTCTTTTTCTAACAAGTGAACAATTTATTAAGAATTAAACAAAGGTCTGATGTGATACAGTATAAGCAAGACACTCAAGATAGGTATAATAGTACTATTCACACAAAAACTCAAATTTCACCTCAAAAAAAAATCACAAGACAAAAGAGAAAGCAATTTCACTGTTAAAAAATAAGATATTTCATGCAAAGTATTAACTCTGCTCCCCAAAGCCCAACCTCCCAACAAACAAAAAACTATCTGGGAATATTGCTATGCTAACATATTAACCACAGTATAATAGGAAAACAGTAATTAAGCAATGAATTAAATTAAATAACAAAGTTCAAACTATCATAAACTCATAGACCACAATGATTTTGCAAAACAAGCAATTCCTGAAATCTTATAAACAATAAAAAAAGAAGAAATATTTCAATATCATTCTACTTGATCTATATACACCTGATATTGAAATTGGAGAAAATATATTGTTATAAAGGGAAATTACAAACACGTTTCACTTATAAATGAGGATGCAATATCCTAAACAATATATTGACAAATTGAATTAGAAAATAAATGTTTAAGTAATGTACTTTGGTCAAAATTAAATCCAATTTATATGAAAATTAGTCACTATTTTCTTTTCTTTTTTTTTCTTTTTTGGTTTTCTTTCCCTTGCCCTCTCCCTTCTTCTCTGTCTGCTCTCACCTTCCCCCATGCCCCACTGTGTCATTGATTGTCATTAATTGTCCTCAAATCAAAGTTGAATACATAGGATTCATGCTTCTCCATTCCTGTAATATTTCACTAAGAATAAAATGTTCCACGTCCATCCAAGTTACTACAAATACTGCAAAGTCTCCATTATTTTTGATGTCTGAGTAATATTCCATGGTATACATATACCATAGCTTACTAATCCACTCCTGGGTTGAACGACATTTAGGCTGTTTCCTAAATGTTCTTCTTTATACTATTCCGTATTCACTTGTTTTAAAAAATTGAGTACATTGCATTTATTGCTTCATTACTGCTACAATATATATGTAGATATTCTAACAGTCTAAATTCTCAACTTGCATTGATCTCATCCCACCAAAGATTTCTTTTCTTCAAATCTTCGCACAATCTTCCAACTTTCAATTTATATCTGATCAGCTCTTACGAAAACCTGTTTTTCCAGCACTTCTTTGGCAAAGTTTCACTCACATCTAAACATTTAGATGCTCTGAAGACAAGTGGTGGGGGTGGTGGGGATGTCGGGGTTATAATTTAGATTATCAGATTATGGTCAGGAAATTCAGTTTATCTTAGTATATATAGTAGGAAGTACATTGTGTTGTTTGTGTTTAACACTGTTTGTTAGTATCATTATCAACATAGTAATGTTCTTAATAGCATTGTCAGAAACAACAGCAATCACAAAGATAACAGCCTTAACCACTGTGGCATTTACAGTATGCCATTATATTAATTATCACAATGCATCCACAGGCTGCTCTTAAGAATTCACATTAGTGAATAGTTTATGGTTTTACACTCAAGAGGAAAACTAGAGGATACATCAATCCTAGTATACCCTTGTCTCTACGTACCTCCCTCTTTTTCTCAATTTTAAAAAACAAGGAGAAAAATGATAAAACCCTTACCAAATCATATTTATTAATGGAATTAAATAAGTTGTTAGCTTTGCAATAAAGAATATGATGAAGAGTGTGTAATTTTTTGCTCCATAATTTTATCAGTGTCATTTGCCTGGACATGAGTAGTTCATCAGAAGGAAATATGTGTACCCAACAAGGTGAAGCTGTGAAAGGCATTCTTGCATATTTATTTTTCTAAATATGATTCAGTTAAGAAAATATTTTCTTTTGGGGACTAGAATGGCATGTAATCTGTAAGCTGGTTTTATAATTTTGTATGTTGTGGATTTTGTACTCATGAGCATTAAGATTGCCATAACAGTCATTATCAATGCAATGTCCTGCTGATCTAAATAGTAGAACAGAACAACACAGAGATTTTTTTCCCTTTTGTATAAAGTAAAAGTTGATTGCAATTCAGAAAATGAACTTCTAATACTGATTCTAAAAGCTTTGTAAGTTTACTGAGCAGTAAGTTAAGTATTATAATTCCTGTATCATTGAACAGATACGAATACTCAACAATTGTCTGCAATGTTTAGAGATTCTTAGAAAATATAAAGTTATCTGTTTGATTTTTTACGGTTTCGGTTACCACAGAGGAAACTGTCTCATGGCTTCTGACCTTACTTTATATGAAGTAAAATTTGAATTTTACCAACTGTCACCTTGTATGGTATGCTATTCAACTAGCTTCTATCAAAGACCTTTACCAGTGATGGCCTTTGATAAGCAATGAGTTTGTGAAATTAAATGCTGGAAATTATTGTGGTTAAGCAGCACTCTAAAAGTATATGACATATAATCATTTCTAATCCATAAAAGGATAATCTCATTCTATATTTTGGATGTCTTAAGCTTAAACTTGGTTACATAAATGGTTTATTTTATTATTCGGATTTGTTTATATAATTGTATCTTATGTTTACTTACTTAAAAGTATGATATATAATCGTGTAGGATTTATTGAAGACACCTACGGCTAACTCATAGCAGGCTAGTTTGTAACACATGGTTTGTGAGGCAAACATCCTTTATCTCAGACCTTAGGAACTAAGTAAAATTGGGTATGTTTAATATTGTGCTTCAGTTATAACATAACGTTTGGATAATTAAATTAAAAAGTAAATATGGTTCTAATTTATCAAATCAATAGTCTAGAGTTGGGTTGAGTTGACTCAACTTGAGCTGTTGTCTTCAGGCAACCTGGCTAACCTGGTCTTGATCTTACATGGAAGAGAAAGCAGTTACTAGTAAGTTAAAATGAGTCCTTTCTCTGAACATGTTATAAAGAGATAATGAACGGACTTTTGTCAGATACATTTCATAAAAATGAGCAGCTTTGTTCTAAAACTCATGGAAAATTCCAGAAGGAATATGCACACAGTCAGATAGAATGTATGTTATAGGTGGCTGTGCCAACCCTACTGGTTCACAGATGGCAAAGTGTTAACAGAAACCATCATCTCAAGTTAAACTGTAAGACCTAGCTAGTATTTAATGTTTTAACTCGCGAAATATTTTCAGACTTAACTCTGCTGTTTATTTTTACTTTTTTCTTGGGGAAACTCAGGAATCATAGTGGTGCCTTAAATCACGTATAATGTTAGAGGAATTTGATGCTTGGTTATGTTCACAGGACTCTCCCAAGATGACAGAGCTTGGCTAAGAACTCGGGTGTCCCAAGTTCCAGCTCTGACCTTTACCCCTTCTTGTATTACTATACAGCATCTAATAGTTGCATGTAACCTCTATTCTCACACTGATTCCATTAAAGCTCTGTGCTAACTACTGGGATTCAAAAGATGAGATGAGAAGTAAAATTGTGATAAGTGACCCTGGGGATAACACGCTGCATTTGCTTTGGGTTTAAATTCTTGACTCTATAGAAAGGGTCCAAGGGGCTTTGATATTTCTGAGTACTTTTGCCTTCTTACCTTTTTAAGGCTGTGTTCTTGCAGTATGTAAAGTCTGTTTTTTAAGACATCGTCTCTTGAGAGAAAATACAAATTCTCTCCACATCCTCCAAGCTCTTGTCTCAGTGTTTGGTCACTACTATTAAATAAAAATTTATTGCACTCTAAAGGACTGGGCAGATGTTAAAAACTCCTGTGGTCCCCAGTAGCCAGGGGGTTTCTCTGTGACTTCCCGGCTGCTTGGCACGGTCCTGAGACGCACAACACACTCCCATTATAAAGGATTATATGATGAGTCAACAAGCATGTGAAAGATAGCAACCAAATGGTGACTCCCAATTACATGAAAAATTACTATAATCACCCCTGCTGTAACACCCGTCTGTTGGCAAAGTGGTTGATCCCCTTGAAAAGCATTAAAAGAAGGACTAGTGTATTAAATAAAAATCTCAGTTCTGTGTGTAATCATAAAAATTAACACTGTCACTGTAAAAAAAGTCTAATTGGTGTCCTAAAGGGAAACCTACTAGGCTATGTAAAGTAGCTATTATGAGAATGTTTAGCCTTTTGAATGTATTTCAGACAGCATTGATGTTGCCAGATTTGTCAGCCAAAAATTCGCTAAGCAGATTTGTCAGGGCTGAGGCCATAATCTGTAAAACAGACATTGGCATAGAGATTAAAGATCAAGAGAATTATATAGGTTTTTTAACATATGCCAAGATTCCTTTTTATAAGTAAGTTTATTTTGTGTGGGCTGTAACCAGAAGCAAGCACTATCTTTGTTTGGTATTTAAAACAGTAGCATTTCCTGCTTGGGAAGGAAGAAAACAGTTTCATTCACAAACTTGGGGTGCAGTAGTGGTGGTGGTGGGGTGGGCAGGATGCTTCTAACTTTCCTTCTCCGCTCTTTTTACAATGCAAGCCTCATGTGTGAGTCATGGATAAAACATCAAGGCAAAGAGGCCTTTTCCCCTCCTGGGTTCTGGAGGAGCTGGCCAAACACCTTCCCCTTTCCGAAACTGTGTCCTCAGTAGGGAGGTGCAAACATTGCAGTCAGGCTTCCTATTTCTGGCTGCAGATGACATCTTGGTGTCTACAAATGCCGTCTGTGCAATTCTATACTCAGAAACATCAGTGACCAAAGCTGAGCCAGGTGCAGGATTTCTTTTGACACCCTTGCCACGTGCTTCCAACCAAGTCATAAAATCACCCGGAATGATGCATTCTTCAAATAAGCGTGTGAATCAGGTGGGCTCTGAGTGCCCTTGGCCTCTGAAATTCTGTGATCCTGTACAGAATACTTTGTGTAGATTGCAGTACAGCCAGATGCAGCCAGAGAAAGCGCTCTGCAATGCCATATACACTTTAACAGAATGATGGACTGTTCCCCCCAAATGTTTGGGGGACAGTGTTATGCTAGAAAGTCTAGGAAAATATAAAGTGTCTCTTGGGCTTTCAATAAATTAAAAGAGGGGTGCTTTCCCTAGAACTGTGGATAGTACAGATTTGGGTATTTACTACAGCCAAATGCAGTGATGACATTTGGGCTCATTTACACTTTTGAGATGACCGTGCATGAATCTCATGGTAATACTTCATAATTTTAATAACATTTTAAAAGAGAAAGCCTAATCCATAGACACCCTGGGATACACCAAAAATTAATTTACTTAGATGGAAAGGGAGTCACATACAATTTGTATGGGGAACTTTCAAAGGCGCTTACACTAAAGCTTTTCTAAGCCACTTTTAAATTATATCTTCATCACAGAAATGAAATATTGCTCAAAGAACCGCTGACTGAGAGAAGTGGCAAGCAGTCTTCCCAGACTTTCTTCAGTATTCACATCCAATCACATGAGTAAACATAAATACATCACAGTGCTTATTCAAACACTCACAAGTTATCTATATAAAGACAAACTACCGTATATTCTCTGAAATAGATTTTTTCTCCATTTCCCTTTTTCATTTTGCATCCAGTACATTAACTATGAAATTCATTTAAAAAATTTTTTTTGAAGCAAATGATAGTCCTCTCTGGCTCCACCTATAAATTTTAAGTTTTTTTTTAGACAGCTTCTGACACATTGACATAAAGTTACTGGCAAATGGGAATTCTGAAATTATCTGAAAGGGGTTGTGAGTCTGACACCGGGATTCCTGACCTGAGCAGAAGGCTCATTTCCCATCTTGCTGGAGTCCTGGGACTTCTGCCTGGAGGAGCCAGTCTTGATCCTGTTGTTCAGGATAGCAGGAAAGGAAAGGAGATACCTGCGAGACGTTTTCATGCTCATCTAGACACTAGGGGGTGTCCAAGGACCAAATGTATTCTGCTTTCCCTTCAGCCTTGTCTTAGGTCCAGCTAACTTAAAGTGCAGAAGCTAAGGGAAAATCCATCCAATTAATTCCTGTCTTGTGCTGAAATGAATAATGTGGGGTCAGTTTCATCACCAGGCCCCGATTCCCCTGGATTTCTGTCAGCAACTGTAATCTCAGGGTTCTGAGCCAGGACCGTCCCATAATATCAGCCACAGGTGATAGGCAGTGAGGTGCTGTGTTATCCAATGCTTTTACCTCTGTGTTTCCAGAATATACTTGTTGTTGAGAAGAGGTCACAGGCTTTTCCTTTCTTTAGTGGGTTTCAGTTTAGGAATGTCTACGGTAAAGTAAGAGAGAGTGGGAATTGTGAGAAGGCAGAAGTCTGCCTTCTCGTTCTTGTGGGGTCTGGTTTGCTTTTCAGTGTGGAGTATTTGTTGATTATTACTTATGAGAACACATTTGCCCTTGCTACTGTAGACATTTTCAGGCCTTGGGGCACAGGTCTCTTTATGAATACCTGTTACTTTCTTAATTATGATGGTTTAATAAGATCCGTCTTTCATTTTCATCTTCTCTCTTCTCCCTTTGCTATTGGTCCCTAAGGGCATGTTACTGACTCCCTTTTCTTTATTGTTCCTTTTGTCCCTTTGCCCCTCCTGGTGAATTAAAAAAATAAATAGAATGCATTTTAAGGATGACAACAGTAATAATAAAGCCAGGAATTGCTTTCCAGCTAAATGCACAGATTGGAAGTCCTATTGAAAATAGCATAAACCTAATTGAAGCAGTCAACCCCTCCCATACTGGTCACGCTGTGCTCTATTAAAATGAAGGTAAAACAAAGCTTGTGACATTTCTGCATTTCCCAGACTCACTTTTCCTAAGACATATCAATAGTATTGACAACAGTATCACGTTGTGTTCCCCAGTGACCTGGCTGTCATTTTGTGGTCCTGGAGGATTCTTTCTTAATGAAACCTTATCGTATCCTTTACCTATTTCAAGCAACAGAAAAATAATTATGTTTCAATATGTAGGAATTAAAAATTTGAAATAAATTAAAATTGTAGCCATCAGATCAACCCTGGACATTTAGGTATTGCGAATACTCCATACCTGCTTATTGTAGCTGTTAAAGAAGTGAATACCTTACTAATAGAACTTACTAAAGGAATGTCTGATATGAAATTATCAGGAGAGTTGGGATTATCTGCAAGGATCTGTTATTTGATTTCATTTTGAATAGTTGAAGTAGATTCTCTCCAAGAGTCATTAGTTGGTCCTAAGCTTTATGACTGAGGTTTCTTATATTGGATGGAACGATCAGATTTGATGGCAAAGCACTGGCAGCTGGGAAACTGCTCTTTCTCTCCCCTCTCATTTCCCAAACAATGTTTGCACTGATTAATACTATGCAACAAGACGTGACGCAGAGATTGTGTTGGCATTGTGTTCTGATGACCCCACACATTGTGTGCGCCCTGTGGTTCCTTTGGCTGTTCATAGTTATATGGGTTTATCAGAAATTACATGTCAGGCTCCCGATGAGTGTAATTGTATACTGATTGTGTATAGTTTTTTAAACCTCATTATTAGCCTTGTATGCAAACCAAATAAAAGGAAAGTTTAAAAAAGGAAAAAGAAAATAGCCTCCAGTGGACGTCATGTCAGAGCCCAGGTGTTTGAGCCTGGACGCAGGGGGGAAACAAAATGTTCTCTCAGCGACATCTGCTACAGCCATGTGCTTGAAAAAGGCCCTAATGAATGGAGGGGGAAGCAGAGGAGTGGTTCTGGAGTGGGGGAGAGCGCGGGGCTCTGCTTTCGCTTGACTGTGTTCTCCTCGCATGCAGGATTCATCTAGCAGCAAGGCAGAGAGGACACTGAGGGATGTGGTTTGCCTGTCCTCATTCTTTTTAACTTTCTTTAATTGCTGCCCCCATGCTGATTTCTCTGAGTTCTGACCCTTCCCTTAGCATCACTGTTTAAAGAGAAAGACAAAAACACAGACACCTCAACTGTGTAGCTGTAAACTCACGGAAAATAGGCACGGGAAGAATGCTGCAGTGGACGGTGTTTTCTCGCTCTTCCCAGGGCTCTGCCCTTCCGCCCATTTCCACCTGAGCAGTTTACTGGACATTTCTGAGACAGTTATTATCCAGGGTGTGCGTTCTTTGGACTCATAAGCAGGGAACCCAGCAGGGAATGTTGAAGTACTACACACCAAGGACGAGGGCCATTAGAATTAGACACGTCTCTACTGTGGGAAGTACTTAGTTCTCTTTTAAAAACCTTTAATCAGGATACAGTGGTTCAGTACACAGATGTTAGTACCAGTGTGAGGGCTCTCTAATTGTAATTTAAGTTATCCTCACCTAAGGGCTCCCAATCAAATTATTAGACTGTTGCAGTGATTCTGTGGCTCCTGGTTGCACCTTACAAGGGGGTATTTTCTGGAATGATGAGAAACAGTGGTTTCTCCTGGGAAGCAAATGCGCCATTATGGACTTATTAGGTCCTTGATTAGATCCACAGCTGATAACTGAGCAGATTTTTCAAGAGAAAATATTGTAGTTTATTTCAGTCTGCCTCACTCAACCACTGGTTTGTGGAAAAGAAGTAAATGAAATAGAACTAAAGGAAATGTGCACACAAAATTTAAAAAAAGCAGTTGTAAAATTTATCAGTTGATTTTGTGAATTGCCATGGGCTCTTTCAGCATCAAAGGTTACAGCTTTTTAAAATTTGGTTGTTTTGTTTGTTTGGTGTTTTCCCCCAATTCCTAAGCTTGCTTTCAGTTAAAAATTTTCTATGATGGGACTGCCAAGAGTTAAGAAGTTAAACGTTCAGAGTGACAATTAATTAATTAAGCGGTCCTAGAAAGTTAACCTCTCAGGTTTCCTTCCTGAAATTCATGTTGATCTGATTTGCTTTAAGTGACTTGTTATTGAACTAATTTTACATACTTTAATGTGAAGATAATTACAGTGCTGTGTGCTAATTCACATTTCAGATGCACATTAACTTTTCAAAAGATATCAAGCTAGATACTTCTACCTAGCATTGTGTTTATTTTTTAGTAAAGTGTAACCTGAAGAGTAATTGGCTGGCAATAGTAATATCTTTTAAGTCTTTCTATTACTAGGCATTTATTTGATTTTAATTGTAGAACCATTGGTCATATTGAGTTCATTTCCTGTTCATGTTGATTTCCTGAATCTCTCCATTAGTATTCAATTGCACAGTAATTAGTCATTAGTTCACCATGATGTCTTCAAGCATGTGTACACTTAGATTCTCATTTTACACTCACTTTCTGCAGTCATAGTCTCTATTTTTTAAGGAAAGGAAAGCCATGATACAAAAGACAAAATGCTTGATCATGAATTGATTAAACATTTGGCCAAAGGCCTCTTAGTCAAGGCATGCAAAACTTGATGCATTGACAATGAAGTAAGTGGAGCTGCCTAGCCACATACTGAAGTCACTGAGATATGAAAGCCTGGGATCTGAAGCATTTGTGATCAGAGGCAAGATAGAAGCTATTTAGTGAAACTTCGGGATGGGGCTTGACCCTGGGTGCACCTGGTTAATTCTGATTAGACCATCTTCAATTTCTGAAGAAAGGTCAAATTCCCAACTTGTTACTAAGCTCCAATAAGTATTACATTTTGTCATTTTAAATAAGTATTTGGCTTTACAGATCTATTTCCCTTTATAAGAGAAAGTGTTTTTAAAAAATATGTTGTCAATGGATTAATTAACTCCAGATTTGCTGTGCTTTTAGCTCACATTTTATCTAAGGTATTCGTTTAGCTCCCATGAAAAGTAAATGTGTCATCTGTCATAGTTTGTCACAGGCTCGTAATTTAAATCCATTAGAAAATTGTTCCTGCTTTTTATTTGAGCTGGCTTCACATTGTTGTCCTAATTAAGTTGGAATCTTGTATCATTTAAATGTTAGACCTGAGAATGAAATTATGTTTTATTCAGGTGATAATGGCAGCCCTCTTGGCAGAGCTCAGAAACACTGTTTTCACGACTAGTTGAGTCAGTGTTCGAGAAGCCAAAGTGAACTTCATACAGGTTCCCCTTTGCACTGACCCCAGATAAATGAAAAGTGGAGGAGTAGGGTCTCCAAGCTCAGCAGTCTCTTCTCGCCAGATATACCAGCTCTGCAGCAGCCTGTTCCTATGCTCTACTGTTATTTTTGTGGGTTTTTTTTTTTAGAGACAGAGTCTCACTTTGTCACCCTCAGTAGAGTGCTGTGGCATCACAGCTCACAGCAACCTCCAGCTCTTGGGCTCAGGCCATTCTCTTGCCTCAGCCTCCCGAGTACCTGGGACTACAGGCGCCCGCCACAACGCCCAGCTATTTTTTTGTTGCAGTTTGGCCAGGGCCAGGTTTGAACCCTCCACCCTTAGTATATGGGGCCAGCACCCTACTCACTGAGCCACAGGTTGCCGCCCTATGTTTGTGTTTTTTATTGGTTCAAAGATACTTTACTTCTTACAATTTTTTTAAACCAGGCATCCTCAAACTTTTAAAACAGGAGGCCAATTCACTGACCCTCAGACTGTTGGGGGGCCAGACTACAGTTTAAAAACAAAAAACTATGAACAAATTCCTATGCACACTGCACATATTTTGAAGTAAAAACCAAAACGGGAACAAATATAATTCAAACCCACGCGTGTGGCCCGTGGGCCATAGTTTGAGGGACCCCTGATTTGAACAATAGTATGCATCAGTGCTTCTTAGACCAATGTGCATCTGAGTCTCCTGTGGGACCTTGATAAAATGCGGCAGATCTGAGATGGCCTCAGTCCTCCGCATTCCCAGAAGCTCCTGGCAGAAGCTGGTGCAGCTGGTTCACGGTTCACACTTTGTTCAGCAAGAACGTCACCATCAGGAGGCAAACGGGGTGAATCGGAACTGCTACATTTTCCTTTGCTTTTTGACAATTGAAAAGTCATTCTCAGACTTTACAGGTCACAAGCTCTGTTGTTATTTTGACTTGGAACCTTGCTAAGATGCTGTTTATTATTACTAATTTTTAAGCTTTAGCATCTCCGATCTTTTTAGAGCAACTGGCTTTGTGAGAGGAACGCACTCTTCTGACATAAACATAAGCTTTTCCATCTATTAAATTTAATATTCAGAAGTTAGCAGGAGATCTGTTACTTCTTCTTTTTTTTATCAAAACAATTATCTTGAATTTTGTTTAAACATCTAGGCTTAAGGAATTAATTTTCATATCTACATTTAGCATGACACATCTTTCCACAGAATAGTATCCAATAAGTTAATATCTAATAAGTTAACATCCAATTCAGCATCATCAGAAATCACTATATTCAAGGTAGCTTAAGATAGACGCCCAAGGATGGGTGTGTGTGTTTTATTTGGAAACTAAATTAGTTTAATGAAACATAGTTTGTTACATTTCTGTGGGCATGTAGTCTGAAATTCTTGGCTTTCCCTTCTCTTCTGCATGTAGTCTCATTTATAAATTGCTCTCAGAATTGAATTATATTTCATAAAGGTTCCCAAATCTATTTGAAGAACTTTTAAGATTCTTCTAAGTTTTGGGAGGCAGATTTGAATAATTATTCCCCATTCCTGAAGTGAGACATTCTTGATCTTTTCTCCTCCCCCTTCTCTCTCTTCCTTTCTCTGTTCCTTCTTTTAATTCTTCCTTCCCCTCCCTCCTCTCCTTTCTTCCCAGCCCTTTCCCTCAACTCTCCTCCCTTCCTTCCCTTTCTCCTTCTTTCTCTTTGAATGTATCTATTAGATGAAAAATGAATTATATCAGTATAAGGAGATTAGAAAAAAAAATCCAAATTGGGATTAATCCACGCAATGTATTTTTCAAACGTTTTTTCTCTTATGGCATGAAACCAAAGGAAATAGTTAATAACTTTTAGAAAGACTCTGGGAAGTTGTTTCACATCAGTGATTCTATTCCTGTGTAGATAATGTATAAACTTTGAAGGAAATTAGTCTTTTTTAAATCCGATGTGATTAGGCCAGACTCAGGTGGCTCAGGCCTATAATCCTGGCACTCTGGGAGGCCCAGGCAGGTGGGTTGCCTGAGGGCAGGAGTTCAAGACCAGCCTGAGTAAGACCGTGTCTCTACTAAAAACAGCTGGGCCTGTGGCGGCACCTGTAGTGCCAGCTACTTGGGAGGCTGAGGCAGGAGGATCACTTGAGCCCAAGAGTTTGAATTTGCTGTGAGTTGTGACACCATGGCACTCTATCCAGTTCGACAGAGTGAGCCTCTGTCTCGGAAAAAAAAAAAATTGATGTGAGTAATACTATAGTATATTTATTTTTTGTATACAATGGTTTTGAAAACTTGAATAAGATCAAAAACTCAATAAAAGGATTAGGGAGAGAGAAAAAACGAAACAGCAACAAAATACTTGACTCATATCAGACTTTAGAGTCCAAGATGGCTTTAAGTAAATAAGGTATCATATCTTTTGTGTAAAGGCAGGGGGTGTGATGGAAACAATGGAGTATTCTAAAAGAGAGACTCGGCTATCTGCCTCTTTCTGCTTTTGCTGTGTGGATAATTACTTACTCTTTCTGGGCCTCAGGTTTATTTTTCTAAAATATTAAGTGAGAATGCTGATAATTGCTAAGTAAAAGTATCCATTTGAATTAAATAAGATAATATATTCCTCCCCAGCATGCATATTAATGAACTTTTTTTTTTTTTTTTTGGTTTCTTGGCTCTAGAATTATAGCAGAACACAAGATGGAAAAAAATGCCTCATATAGCTTACATTCTAACAGATGAAAGACAGATAACAAGCAAATAAAAAATGTAATATGTGCTCCAGAGAAAAACAAGGCAAAAAAGGAGGAGAGAGAGGATGTGAGGGTGTGAGATGGAAAGATAGTAATTTTAAATTGGTCATCAAAGAATATGACATTTGAGTTAAAGCCTCCCTGAGAGGAGTGTCCAGGCTTGGGGGAAGGGCCGGGGACAAGAGCAAATGTAAGAGTCCTGAGGCAGACAGAGGGGGCCGGCTCATCTGAGGAAATGCAGCAGAGGCCAGTGAGGCTGGAGAGAGTCAGAGGGCAGAGGAGCAGAGGGACAAGGGACCTCGCGGCTCTTGTGAAGGCTCTGGTTTTTATCCAGTAGACGATGGGAGCCTATTAGAGGATTTGCATAAGAGAATGAAAGGATCTAACTTCTGTTTTCAAAGGAGGAGCTCCCCTGCGCAGTTCGGTGTCTGAGGAGGTGTGCAGAGTCTGATCCCTCAGGATTTGCTGTTGATTGGACCTGGAGTGTGAGCAAAGAGGAGTCAGGGAGGACTCAGATGATTTTTGGCCCGAGATACTGAAAAGACAGAGTTGTAATTTGCAAAGATGGGGCAATGCGTGGCAGGAACAGGTGTGGGGAGGTGGGGCAGTCCAAGTTAACGCGTGTTAAAATTTGAGAAGTGAAGCTGAGAGCTGAGTGTTCAACAAATGTGTTTCCGGGGAGAGGTCTAGGCTCCATCAGAAAACCATGAGAAGTCACTGATAGCCTTGAAAGGAAATGTCTCTACGGGACACTGGGAATGAGAGCAGTCATTCCATAGCAGGTTCCCTGCTTTCCTCTTCTTTCACCTTCTGATGGTTTCATGCCATTTTTCACATATAGCTAGATGTAAATAGGGTGCAGGCGGTGAAATATTTGTTATGTGCATGTGATTGTATGTTCATTTTTTCTAAAGATTTTTCCTTCTATTTCTCTTGGCTCTAGACTTCTCATCTAGATTGCAAATAGTTTCAAAGCATACCTTCCTTTGAACTAAGTCATGTTTTTGTCACTTTCTGGTGGGTATACTATAATACTTATCTTCCCAAGTAGTTACTAATAGGCCATCTGGATTATGGGATGCTATCCCATTAGCAAGTTCAGCAGAGTTTTGAATGTACCTCTGGGCCTTTACCCTTTACCTTGAACTTCATGCTAATAAACTCATAACCAATTTAGATAACCAGTAACTTATTTAGATGATTAAACACTGAGAAAATGCATACAGATTACAAAAAAAAAAATGCTTCACATCATGTCTGATATTGACAGTGGAACTGTTATTTTAAGATTTTTTAATGTGCTGATCAAAATAGCAACTGATAGAATATTAGACCATCTGGAGATTCTTTACCTATTGAATTATTAGAAATGTAATAAAATTCAATTTTGTTTCTCCTCTCGGTTAACATTGTTTTCCCAGGAGGCATCCTCATTGGTCCATGACGGAGTGGGTCCATAGCATACATATGTTTCCATTTTATTTATTGATTTCAGGGCTTTGTGTTCGGCCTGTGTTCTTTTATCCATCCTTTACATGTGACCCATTCACAGATCCCCATTTGGGCAGGAGCACACAAGGCAGGGGTGTCATGATTATTTGCTAATGAAGCAGTTCGGCTGGAAATTTGCCCTCAGGAAAACAGAGCACAGGGATGGGAGATAAGGTTTTTTTTTGTAGAGACAGAGTCTCACTTTATCCCCCTGGGTAGGGTGCCGTGGCGTCACACTGCTCACAGCAACCTCCAGCTCTTGGGCTTAAGCGATTCTCTTGCCTCAGCCTCCCGAGTAGCTGGGACTACAGGCGCCCGCCACAGCGCCCGGCTATTTTTTGTTTTGCAGTTCGGCTGAGGCCGGGCTTGAACCCGCCACCTTCGGTATATGGGGCCGGTGCCCTACTCGCTGAGCCACAGGAGCCGCCCGGGAGATAAGTTTTTGATGAAATCTTTTGTTAAGTGAATCTAATTTTTCCATAATGAACATCTATGTGTATCAATTTATTTCTTCCACAAGTGTTAATTTTCCTGTTCTATAGTTGTGCATAGAGCTCTACCTGAAACGCAAAACACATATATAGTCATGCATTTTTCTAAAGTAATATTTATAACTTTAGAAAACATCTTTAGCACTAGAAAAAAACTCTTTGTTGAAAGAATCTTACAGAATTGTATTTGTCAAATTTCATTTAAAATAAAGAAGGCATTTTAGGGCATTTTTGGTGACACAAATCACATTAAGTATAGCTAGAATTCTTTCTACTAAAAGGAAGTTTCTCAATAAGCGAAACTGGCCACCTTTCACTGTAAACTCATCCTAGCTAGGACAGGCTAAGGGTTGAAACAAAACGTCCAAATTTCTGTGATAAAGCACAACACAGCACAATACAGTTTCGTTTCTCCTTCTTCTTTTTTTTTTTAATAATTTTATTGAATCATAATTGTGTACATTTGTGCAATAACAGGGCATGATTCATATACATTCAGAAATATTTTGATCATACTGTTACAGATATCCTTCATTGGCTTTGTTACCTACAAGCCCTCTTCATACATATCTATACATACTTTACTTATAGCTGATAGACTTGTGTATTCAGCA
>CAUYON010081443.1:0-33802 GCA_963573935.1 Arctocebus calabarensis
GTAGGGCTGTGAAAGAAGTAGGGCTTCTTTTTTTACTTTCTTTTTTTTTTTTCCTAGAGATAAGAGTCTCACTTTATCGCCCTGGGTAGAGTGCCGTGGCATCACACAGCTCACAGCAACCTCCAACTCCTGGGCTTAGGCGATTCTCTTGCCTCAGCCTCCCGAGTAGCTGGGACTACAGGCGCCCGCCACAATGCCCAGCTATTTTTGTTTTGCAGTTTGGCCGAGGCTGGGTTTGAACTCGCCACCTTCGGCACAAAGGGCCGGCGCACTACTCGTTGAACCACAGGTGCCGCCCTACTTTTTTTTTTTTTTTGATCAATACAATTTAAGTGTGCCGTGGAAGCTAAACTATTGGTGAGATAAAAAAGGTTGAAAAACATTGACTTAGATGATGGGTTTTGGGACTTTGAGATGATGAGAGTTGGATGAGATTTGGGACTTAGACTTGATGCTGAAATGATTACAATGTTTGGGGCCATTGGGATGGGGTAAATGTGTTTTGCCCATGGGAAGGAAATCAATTTTGGGAGGCCAGAGGGCGACAGTTATGGGTTGAATTATCTTCCCCAAATCGTAAGTTGAAGTTCTAGCCATGGTACCCGTAAATGAGACCTTATTTGAAAATAGAATATTTGAAAATAGATATAATCAGGCCAAAATGGATGATACTGGATTAGGGTTGGCCCTAAATTAATATGATTGGTATCCTTGTAAAAAGAGGGAAATCTGTACACTGGCAGATGCAGAAGGAAGATGGCCAGGTGAAGATGGAAGCAGAGATCACAGTGATGCTGCCATAAGCCAAGGGAAGCCACAGGGGACCAGGAGCTGGCAGTGGCCAGGAAGGACCATCCTTTAGAAGCCTCAGAGAGCGCATGGCCCTGCCAACATGTTGCTCTCAAACTTCCAGCCTCTAGAGGTGTGAGGGAGTAAAATTCTGTTGTTTAAAGCCACTCAGTTTGCGTACTTTTGTCATGACAAACCCTGAAAATGCGGACAGATTCAAGTCTGGTAAATTGTTACCAAACGTTATTTGTTGTTTTGAATGGCAATTAAAACCTAAATTAGAAGATTAAGAAAGTGTCTACAGGTTTGTAGATTGTTACGGTGTCAGCAGCTTCAAGCTCTTATTAGACACTAAATGGAAAAAATGTTTTCCTTTTCTTTCTCCCTAATGTCCTCCTAAACATAGATGGGCAATATATCTAATATGGCCCCTTAGACCACTAAAATGACATCAAAACACACTTTCCAAAGAAACATACATGCAAAGCATTGTTCAAATGATGGGAACTGTGAAATGCATTATAATAAACAATGCAACTATTTTAAAATTCACTCTTGAAAAGACAGTAAGTTACATAGAAACTGTCTTAGGAATAACTTTTCCTATTTTCACCTTTTGCAATAATTGGAGGAATTAACATAGTAAAATCCTCAAAAGACTTCTAACCAAGGGCAGATTTATGTTTCTCCATCTTTCATTAGCTGCTGAACAGCAGGAAGCCTGTGAAGGTTGTGTCGTCGTCCTCATCTGCGAACAAGCCATTGAACCTCTCTCCTCCCGACGCCTGCATCCACACCTCGTCCCCAAGCTTCAGCTTCAGGACAATGCCACCAGAGGCCTGGTCCTCGGAGCTCATATAACCATCCTTAGTATGCAGTATTTTCACCCCATTTTTGACCAAAGATACCTGGATATTCCTGGAGAAGACGGTGATGTGGTAAGTGAAGTAATAGACTCCGGCAATGTGGCACACGAACTTCCCCTTTGCTATGTCAAAATGGTTGAATTCATTATAGAGGATCTTATCGAATTTGATGGGTACATCCGAAGAAGGAAACTTGCTCAGCACTGTGAGCCCCACTGTGAAAGCACTTTGGGGCAAGACTGGAGTCTCACCAATTTTCCCTTTTTCTCCTCGATCCCCTTTCCAGCCTCGTATTCCCCGGACTCCTGGCTCGCCCTGGGGCCCCATGGGTCCAGCCTCTCCCTTGAGACCGGGCTTTCCCACGGGCCCCACAGGGCCAGGTAAGCCAATTGGGCCCAAAGGCCCGGTGTCGCCCCTCAGGCCCTCCGGACCAGGTGGACCCACCTCCCCTTTATCTCCCTTCTCCCCAGGAGAACCAGTCTCTCCTTGGATGCCCTTCTCTCCGACCGGACCAACCAAGCCCTTCGGCCCATGTTTTCCTGGAGGTCCTTTTGCGCCTTGATCGCCTTTGATGCCTTTTGCTTCAACATTTCCATCTGCTCCTAGTAGAGAAAGAGCAAACAGGTGGTTTGTGAAACTCTCCCTCGGGAACAACTTTGGTTTTTCTATTTTTGAGCACAGAGTTGCTGAAATGCAAAGCAGCTCACAGGCTGAAGGAATGGTCAGGGATTCGAGTTCATTGACTCTCCACTTACAGTCCCCAGCCCAACTGAGTTAACGCCTGTCTACTAAATTCGTGCCACGGCTCACGTAAGAAATTATGACTCTTTACCGTCTCATCCTTGAGAGAAAACACTCTTGAGGGCAGGGGAGAACCACAGAAGGCGGATTACTTGACACCCAACCTTGGTCATGTGGCGCCTCGTCAACACCTCCTCAGGGGAGGGGACACCAAGTCCAGCCTTCAGGGTGGCGCTCGTCCCTCCGCTGCCCAGTCCTGCCCACCCTGCTGGTGAGATTGCGGGGTTGTCCCTACAGAGGTGCCCCTGGCTCCGCCGCGCACGCGGGCGAGCAGCATTTGCGGAGCGGGTTCTGCGGTGAAAAGCCGACCCGGTCCTGCCTCCGCCACCTCCGCACTCGGGCAGCCCGCGGGGCCCTCCGCACCTCCGCTCCGGGGTAATCCTATCACCTGCTGCACAGAGCTGCTGGCTGAAGTGAGACAGGCATTTGTGTTCCCACCCCCTACCTCCCTGCGGGCTGCGGGGTCCTCCCTCCCCCTCAGGCACCACCTCCCCAGGAGTGACAATCAGGCTGACCCGCAGCACTCACACAGGAAGCTGGCCGGGGCCAGAGCCAGCCTCCCCACCACGCGGAAGGGTCACATATATTGCACCGCACGTGGAAATCATACAACATTCACGCTTCAGGAGTTGCATACAGCCTCCCTGGAACACAGCCACACTTACTCAGGTGGCACCTGGGGCTACTTTTCATGACAGTGGCAGAGTTGGGCAGCAGTGACAGGGACCAGATAGCCTGCAAAACCAATTGTGTTTACTAGCAGCCCTTTACAGGAAAAGTTTGCTAATCTCTGCCTCTGGAGAGCAGGAACTGTGCTGCCTGTACCTCTGGAACATACCCAGCCCCTCGTAAAGAACTTGTCTGTAGGAAGCACTTCACAGTTACTGTCAAATACTCCTTGACAGCTCAGATTAGAGCCAGGTGACTTCTAACCTCGTTGTCCTTTCTCTCCACGCACGCCATCCTTCCCTGGGCTGCCAGGACGCCCTGGTTCTCCTGGGTGGAAGAGAAGAAATCAGGCGAGAGCTGAAATCAGCACAACCTCTGACATTCTCCCTCCTGGGCTTGGGAAGGGAGCCCAGGACGGGGAGCCGGTGGTTTTCACGTTGTCGCCTTCCCATCGCTCACACGGAGAGTGCAGACAAGGGCTGCTGGCTTCCTACTAAGCCACAACTGACTATGGTTTGCTGACACTACTTGAGATGTGGCGCCACCACTGGGACATCAGGTGAGTGAGGTTCTGCAGACCTTGTGCAAGTGCTCGTGCTGGGTACAGGCTGACTTGGGGTGCCCGACCTCCGCAGATCAGATGTGACTCTGGCCATGGTAGTAGAAGACCTCACTAGATCACGAGTCACCCATTCTGGCCTTTCCCAGAGCAGGAGAGAGCCCCATCTTGCAGCCTCACTGACCTGGCTCTGGGGTGATAGGAGGGCTGGGCCAGCTTGCTGGTCCCGAGAGAGGACTGACACAGCAGATTATGACCCAGGCATCATAAGGGCTGGTCTCTGAGGGGCCCCAGGTACTGCGGGAACTCTGAGTGCATCACCCCCACATCTACCCCCTCCCCGCACCCTTTCCTGGCCCATTCCAGAAGTGTCCTCCTCATCTTTCTCCTGTTCAGCTTCCCTGATTGCTTCCTCAGTTCTTCATGCTTTAACACAGCAGCCTGCAAACTGTCACGGTCATGCAGCCTCAAGTTAGGAAGTGTGAGCATGGACCCTAGTTGACGAATATGTACGGGTTTCTGAATATGGTACAGGTGGCATATGAACAATGTGTTTATTATAAAACACATAAGAATACATTTTCAGGGCATGCCTGTGGCTCATTGAGTACAGAGCCAGCCTCATATACCGAAGGTGGCAGGTTCAAACCCGGCCTTGGCCAAACTGCAAAACAGAAAAATAGCCGGGCTTTGTGGCGGGCGCCTGTAGTGCCAGCTACTCGGGAGGCTGAGGCAAGAGAATCACCTAAGCCCAGGAGTTGGAGGTTGCTGTGAGCTGTGTGACGCCACAGTACTCTACCAAGGGCAATAAAGCAAGACTCTGTCTCTACAAAAAAAAGAAAAAAAAAAGAATACATTTTAAGAGAACGAGGTAAAGATAAATTTTTAGTGTGAACAATATGATTGAATATACTACTACGAAATAACATTTCTTATACATAGTGTATATGAACTACATAGAAAATATATAGATGGCATGAATGCTTCTGAGAAATATGTCAAACTTGAAAGAATGGATACCATTAAGGAAGAAAGAGATTCCACAGGAGAGAAGTACAGAAATTTGGTATTGGGCATGTGAGTGCTTGTCTTAGTCCTCTTTATTTTTTATCTACCATCTGTTTATTTTCTTTTGTGTATATAAAATATTTTATAATAAAAATTTAAAAATATCAAGCCCCATATGTTTAGAAATAAAACAGACACACCACTGTGGTTCCAAGGGAAGGGTAGAACACTTAATTTCTTTAAGACAGAGGTTTTGCTAGAATTTGGACTGGACTTTTTGCTACCTGGAAATTACATAGGTCTAATCAAGACTGGAACAGTGTTTTTCAGCTACTTGGGAGGCTGAGGCAGGAGACTCTCTTGAGCCCAGGAGTTGGAGGTTGCTGTGAGCTGTGATGACATGGCACTCTATCCAGGGTGACAGCTTGAGGCTCTGTCTCAAAAAAAAAACAAAAAAAGAAAAAGAAAGACTTTCCAGGCGGCGTCTATGGCTCAAAGGAGTAGGACACTGGCCCTATATGCCGGAGGTGGTGGGTTCAAACCCATCCCTGGCAAAAAAAAAAGACCAGAATAGTGTGGGTTAGCTGGAGGTGTCAGTAGTAGGAGAGAGCTCACAGGGCAGATTTGCAGGGTGATGGTCAAAGAGAAAGAAAGTTGCTTCCTGGTGACCCTCAGCTTCATCCGGCCCATTCAGTAGACAATTAAGCCACCAAATGCTATAATCTGAGACATATATCATTTTTTTTTTTCTGAGACAGAGCCTCAAGCTGTCCCCCTGGGTAGAGTGCTGTGACATCATAGCTCACAGCAACCTCCAAATCCTGGGCTCAAGCGATTCTCCTGCCTCTGCCTCCCGAGTAGCTGGGACTACAAGCGCGTACCCCAACGCCCGGCTATTTTTTTTTTTTTTGGTTGTAGCCATCATTGTTGTTGGCGGGCCTGGGCTGGATTTGAACCCATCAGCTCAGGTGTATGTGCTGGCATGGAGCAGCCCTCCATGTGTGTTTGCTGGGCGGGTGGTGGATGGATGGATGAGGTGTGAGTGGATAGGCAGAAAACTCCACGCATGATGAATGCGTGTATGAGATAAAAGGAGTGAAGGGGTAAGTGGAAAAGCATCTGAAGCAGGCAGTACCTGCATCCCCTTTGTCACCCTTTGCTCCATCTCGTCCATCTCTTCCAGGCAGACCATTGTGACCAGGATTCCCAGGGATGCCAGAGTGTCCCTGCCTGCATGTGTCCTGTGAGTTTATGTTCCAAGGGCAAATTCCAACAGCAAGCAGGAGCCACCAGATCTTCATGGTTCAGAGGACACACTCTGAACTGAAAGAGGGAAACAGAAACCAAGAGGAGAAAACTTCATTGCTGGGGCTGTAGACACAGCCTCTATTCTTTGTAGTGGGAAGTGGATGGACTGTCCCCTGTCATTGACCCCCAGCTGGCCAGACCTGGATAGAATGATCAGGGCTGGGTGTGGGGGAGGAATCTGTTAGCAGATTATGTCAGAGGACCATTGTTCTTGGAAGATAATACATGTGATCAAGACCACCCTTAGTCCCAGCTACTAGGGAGGCTAAGGCAAGAGAATCAACTGAACCCAGGAATTTGAGGTTGCTGTGAGCTATGACACCACAGCACTCTAGCCTGGGTGACACAGTGAGACTCTGTCTAAAAAAAATAAAAAGACAAAAGCCAAGGATACTCTTAAAGTCAGGATACTCTTCCATTTACCTTCTTATCTTGGGCAAACCACTTTTCTGAGCCAGAGAAGAGAAGAATGCTTACTTATCTTACACAACTGTTGTAAATTCTAATCTGATCACAACGAGCACGAAAGCACATTGTAAGGCAAACAAGAATTACTGTCTGATCTAGCAATTCCACTTCCAGGCACATAACCCAAAAGAACTGAAGTGGGGACTTGAACAGAACTCCACTGCTCACAGCAGCAGCTTTTGCAACAGCAACCCAAGTACCTATCAATGAAGGAATGGGCAAGTAAAATATGGTATAGCTATACAATGGAATATTATTCAGCCTTAAATAGGAAAGAGGTTATGACACATGCCACAACACAGATGATCTTAAAGACATTATGCTGAGTGAAATAAGCCATTCACAAAAAGACAGGCCTGTATGATTTCACTTTTATGAGGTTTCAAAAGTAGTTAGACTCATAGAAAAAGTAGGATGGTGCTGCCAAAGGTGGTGGGGAGGTGGAAATAGGAGTTGTTTAGTGTGTAGTGGGTTTCAGTTGGGGAAGATGAAAATTTCTAGAATTGGGCAGTGCTGATGGCTGTAAATCCATGTGGAAATATTTGATCCCACTGAACTCTACATTTAAAATGGTTAAACTGGCAGATTTTATATTATATACTACATATATTTTAATAACATTAAAAATTAAAATAAAAAAATAGTAAAGCATTCCAAGCATCCTTACTGTGTTTGCATAAAGTTTTTAAGGTCCGATTTTATAAAAGGCATGGTGAGGCTCAGCACCTGTAGCTCAAGTGGCTAAGGCGCCAGCCACATACATCAGAGCTGGTGGGTTTGAACCCAGCCCGGGCCTGCCAAACAACAAAGACGACTACAAGCAAAAAATAGCCGGGCGTTGTGGCAGGTGCCTGTAGTCCCAGCTACTTGGGATGCTGAGGCAAGAGAATCGCTTAAGCCCAGGATTCGGAGGTTGCTGTGAGCTGTGATGCCACAGCACAGCACTCTACCCAGGGCGACAGCTTGAGACTCTGTCTCAATCAATCAATCAATCAATCAATCAAAATAAAAGGCATGGTGAAGAAGGGCACACACAGACACACACAGGCACAGACATGGAAGTCCCTATCCTCCGGGTTTGGGAGAAGGGCATTTGAATTCCTTTCTTCTATAAACACTGCCCCCCTCACTTATAAATTTATATTCTAATCTGATCAGGGACTAAACAAAGGGATCTGGGGAGAGAGATCCCTTGCTCCCTCCAGACAGAGGGAGCAGCATATGCAAGACCTCAAAGGGATAGGAATATGAAACTTGGATTGTTGGACCTACATCTCATTAAGGGGTGGGCACATAGCCCCATGTTCCTCTCGGCCATGGCACCTGTCATGACAGGGGTTTATGTTTGTCAGTAGCTTTATTTCCTCATCACTGTATTCCCAGGACTCAATATTAAATGTGGAAAAGTAGGTTGGGTCAAATACTAGTCAAATGGAATGAATGTATCATGGGAGATAGCTTAGGAGTTAAGTAAGAAAAAAAGCATATGAAACCATGGGTGGTGTAACTGGTGAGACGGCAGGATAAATCTGACATCCCTTTGGAAAGTTAAACAACAGTATACAGCTATATCTTTGAGCCAATCATCCCATCCCTAAACTTCTTAAGAATCCAAAATGTGTGTGCCAAAGATATCAACTGCAGCATTATCTATAACAGTGGAAAAGCGCACACTGTATAATGTGTAACAATCTAGAAAGGTTTAGCAAGTAAAATAGTATATAACTACTAACTACTGAGATCATTTTGAAAGTCATGTAGAAACATGGGAAAGGTATATGTGGTATTGAATTTTAAAATGCAGATAAAATGTCATGCACATTATGAATTAGCTATGTATATCCGCATATTAACAAAAACTAAAAGTGAATATATGCACAGGAACATGGTTGCTGTAGAATGATGGGGTTATGAGAGTTTTTCCTTTTTTTAAAAAAAATGCATTTTTTACAATACCGCTACATACATTACTAAAGAGATACCTTCTGAAACCAGCGAGATTCTCTATCAGCCAAAGAACTATATCGCCATCTGGTGGAAATCTTGCAGGGTGCAGCCTAATGCAAATAGAATATTTTTGGAAAAGGAAGTGCAGCTATTTCCCTTAGAAATCACAACCTCACTCCACTTCAGGAAATTGAGATTTCTGAGAGAAGAAATTCCATGAACAATCTGGGCCAGCCTCCTTTGTTTGACTCAGAAGTGACTGGTAGCCATCAAATCTAAATTCCACCAACCAAGTTCCATTGTTTTCCTTTTCAACTTTTAGAACACGTGCTACAATTATTCCAGCAACAAAAAGATCCCAGGATCATAAAGGTGTCAACTTAGCTAGAAAAGAGCCAGCATAAAAGCAGACATTTATCCTTCTATAATTCCTTCCCTAGTTTTTACATGCTTGATGTATCTAGATAGCTAGAGTCTATCTAGCTTGCTGCTAAAACATCCTTCAACAAATGATTTAGATTAAGCAAACACACTTTGCTTCCAAATCAATAGTAAAACAAGTTGTGGCACTTTCTAATAAGAAAAATTGGAAGACTTACACCTCATTATAGAACACTGAGGGCTTGTGCTAGGAAAATAGGAGAAATGATACCAATGTTATTTTATTTATTTATTTTTTGAGACAGAGTCTCACTATGTTGCCCTTGGTAGAGTGCCATGGTATTACAGCTCACAGTAACCTTAAACTCCTGGGCTTAAGTGATTCTCTTGCCTCAACCTCCCAAGTAGCTGGGACTATAGGCGCCCGCCACCACCCCCAGCTATTTTTTGTTGTTGTTGTTGCAGTTGTATAGCTGGTCTGGGCCAGGTTTGAACCTGCCACTCTTGATGTATGTGGCTGGCGCCATAACTACTGTGCTATGCCAATGTTATTGTGAAAAATAAAAAATTCTATTTGTACCTCTCACAAAGCTATAAGGTGGACTCTCTGTTATATTAATTCAACCACAAACACTCAGAGTTTAAGTCCTGCGTTGGGTCTTTCTCTAGAAGACACTAGATCTAGGATCTCCTCCTGCCTCCCGTCTTTCCTCCCTCCCTCTTGTCTTCCCTGAGACCCTGCCACCCCAACCCTACTCGTTGTCCCCACCACGCCTAAACTAGTGATCACTTAGTAGGAACCATCCTGGGTTTGAGCTTTTGGTAGATGTGACTGCATCTTTCCATTTCCTTGTTTCAGGACTTCAGGTTAAACATTATTCGAATGAATGAATGCAAGGAATGTTAGCCTGGTCCCAACTGCGTATGGCTTATCCCTTGGAGAGGTGGCCGGGTATCCAATCCGACCCTTGTCAATGCTTTTGGTGGAGGGCACTAGTTACCTCCAATACCCCTTCTCACCTTCTTTGGTGGTATTAGAAATTTTGGCTGCCCACGATAGACCATATCTCCCAGTGTCCCTTGCAGCCTGGATATAACTCTGTGGGGATGAGCAAAAGTGATGTGTATAGTTGTGGACCATAAGTGGAAGGGTGTGGCCTTCCTGGGCCCTTTCTCTCTTCCTGTGTCGAGATTTGCACAGGGTGGGGCAACAGTTGGGGAGAGAAAATCTACAGACCAGACCTGCCATCCCAGCCCAGCTTTGGCATGAGAGCATGGGAGAGAAACAGACTTCTAATTTGCTTCTGCTATCTTTATTTGGGCATCTGCTGCCCAAGGCAAGGCTGTGCATCAGAAGTGAGGAGGGCCCCTGGACACCTCAGGTTAGTCAGCCCAGGAGTCAGGGCTGCTGAGGACTCACTGGCATTTGACCCTTTAGGACACATATTTTAAAACTGACAATAGTCGCTACCTCAGATGGTTGAAAGAATCACTATGAAGGCGTAGAGAATAGCCGAAGACATTCTCCAGGCTGCAGGGATCTCCTAAGTCTAATGTACTGACCTGGGAGCAGCAAAGGGACACAGATTGCAAATGACTTTGGAGTTATGTTTTGTCCCAAATAAAATAGGTTCTTATTTAGTCAGCTTGTTTCTGGGTTGTTCTCCTATGCTTTAACTGTAGCATTATCTATGATAGTGGAAAAGAGTAATGTGTAACAGTCGAGGAGAGGTTTAGCAAGTACAATAGTATCTAACCCCTCACTACTGAATCTCTGGGTAAGGGTCAGTGCCCTCCTGATCGTCTCCAAGAATGTCAGGTACCTAATTCACAGCCAAGGTTAAGAGCTAGCACTCTTCAGGATTCCTAATTCCCCCCAAACTAGGATTTAATGCAGACCTGTCGCAAACCAGGGACTGAAAATCTCTAAGCCTCAGATTCCTTGTGCATAAAATGCGAAGGACAAACTGATGCCCTCCCAGATTCGACAGTCTCAGAATCCCAGAATCCAAATATCTCTAAGTCGTCCTCCCTGAATGTATTTCCTTCCATGTGCTCTCTGTATTGCACAATTCATGCATTTCTTCTTCGCTACATAGAGAGGGTTTTTGTACTGCATTGTGTAAATTACTATAGCTATAAATGAAACAATGTACATATTGAAATCTGTGCAAAATAATCTCTAAACATCTCTGGAAAACTTTCTACAGGGTCTGTTATTCTTGTGAGGTATTCAGTGATTTTTATTCTTCCTGCCAGCCAGTTTGCAGAGTTCTGGCAGAAGAATCCCCAAATCCACATTTATCTCCTATTTAGCCTCTTCCTCAAGAATGAATTTTGGAACCTATCCAAAACTCTATAGACATCTATTTTGCAAATAATTAACCAGGATTATTCTGTACAGATACTCCAAGAATTGTTTTAGAACCTACATGCCTTAAATTGCATTTTAAAGAAATGTTTTCCCAAAGCACTTACCTGAACCCCAGGGCTGAAGGCTGCACCCACGTACTGTGCACACCAGGAATCAAGGGCAAACTAAACAAAATCACACCTTCCTGCTGTATTTTTTTTTAGTATCTGCAAAACAGCAGGAAGGGGAGGGAGCAGAGGAAGGCACACGCTGTCTTGGAAGAGCTTCAAGAATCACAGCAAAATTGAGTCGGGTAGCGTTTTCTACCGGGATCATTTAATTTAGAAAACTCAGCTCCTTTTTAATAAAATGAGTCCCCTCAATCCTTCACACTCCATTTTCAGTGGAGTGTGAGGATAGAGTCCCCATGGCAGGCAGGTGTCTTTCTCAAAGTGATTTTTGTGCCTTTCCCTGGCAGCTTCTCAGCTGACCTTGGGGCAATTATGGGCAATAGAACAAGTGAAGACTAGTGTCAGTGGTCAGGTCTCATCTGAATCCTGGCCCCTTGGAATTGCTATCACTAAATTAGATATTCAAACTTCGGTATAATTCCTTTTGATTTTTGCCATTTGAGTATTTAGGATTTAGTGCCCATCCCCCCCACACACATCTGCCTGTCACAGAGAAGATGATGAAATCATTTGTTCAATGCCCTAAATCGTGACTCTTAACTTTTCCTCTTAGGAGTATAAACATTTACCTAAGACTTACAGATAGCGTCAAGAGGATAAATATCCCCAACACTTTCCCTGAGGTGCATAGAACCCAGTTGACCCACATGCGGAATGGGGCCCCTTTGGCAGAGCTCCCCCCGTCACCACTTATCTGCTTCAGTTTCCTTATCAGCACAGCGGAGGGGCGTGAATTCACATAGCATACATCAAGCCAAGATCTGGTCTCTCCTGGTCATGCCATTGCTGCCTCTGCCTTGGGTGCCACTCACAGACCCCTGCAGTCCCTGAGTGGCAGGTGGCATCTGGCCGACTTCCCCTCCACACCCATGCCACCTCAGCTCCGACATCCTCCATCCTAGGCATCTCCCCATCCGTCCCCCGCCTGTTCCATCAGGACTGCCCCAGCGCCCCGGCCTCCACTGAGTGGGCACGCTCCAACCCACGTGTCCAGCCCTGCCCTTGCTCCTGAGTGCGCCACCGCCTTTAACTACCTTCCGTGGGACAGCCACCAATCCCAACTGAGGCCTCCAGCCCTCCCTGCCACTCATTTCTGAGGTGGATGGTGGTACGCCCACCTCTGCACTGCCTACTACAGTGGGCCACTGTTTCCCTGACCTTCCATTCCAGCCACAGGGAGAGTCTGAGTGACCAGAATCCCCCGGCAGCCTGGTTTTGCAACACCCCAAACCCCATGAGGTCTGCCCCCGAGAATCCTGCTGGGGCCCTGGGTCCTGTGTAAAGCTGATTCAGAAGCTGGAACGTTAGGCCCAGATCCTCACCTGGACCCAGTTCTCTGAAGCTACACATTTCATGGCACCATTATGTGTCTCTTCTCCTTTGGAGGACATACACATTTCTACTCAGTCTGTCCAGGGCATAGAATAGGTGGCCAATATGCATTCGTTCATCTTCTTCACAACTCTTCTAGATGAAAAATGCCATTGCAGGCCAGGCACGGTGGCTCATACCTATAATCCTAGCACTATGGGAAGCTGAGATGGGTGGATCACTTAAGTTTAGGAGTTCGAGACCAGCCTGAGCAAGAGCAAGACCTTTACTAAAAAATAGCCAAGAGTTGTGTAACGTGGCTATAGTCCCAGTTACTTGGGAGGCTGAGGCAAGAGGATGGCTTGAGCCCAAGCGTTTGAGGCTGCTGTGAGCTGTGACACCACAGCACTCTACTGAGAGTGACAAAGTAAGGCTCTATCTCCAAAAAAAACCCACTGTCCTCTTTACTTCAGTCCTTCTTGTCTATGGTACGATTTTGAGCCACATTTGGGTTCTGGGGCTCTCACCCTCCTCCCCGCCTAAGCTGGCCCCCTGATGCAGCCTCAGTGAGGGGTGAATAGGTTGCTCTGGCTCTGGGAAGTAGGTGGATGTTAGGAGAAAAAAACACTGGGGAGTAGCCACTTGGCAATCTTTACAGGAACTCTTTTCTGATCAGTCACAGCAAACAATGGGATACTGACTTGGTTTTTCTGAGCTGTTAATTAGAGCAGGAAATTCTTATCTACCCCACCCCCCCAAAGGGGGTGCAGGGGGTTTGGTGGGCAGCTGTGGAGTGCGAGGGGTGCCCTGGGTCTGAACTGAACACAGGTCTGTTCATCTACTCTCCATGCCTTACAAAAACTGCCAAATGGGACTGCTCACTTCCTGTGCCACTTAGGTGTCTTACTCCAAAGTTTAGTCTAGTGATGGTTTTTCAAGTCAAGTTGCCTTTCTAGGCTCCCGGCAGTTTTCTTTTCTCCCACACCTCCCTAGTGGTTTGAGGGAGCTCTTGGATGGATGAATGGTCACTGCAAATCTCAGAAATCCTCCCGACACTGGCAGCCACTCACCACATTAGTACTAGAACCAGTTTGGCAAATTAATTTTAATATACAGATACAAAACAACAAATATAGATTCACAGCATTTACAAGAAATCAAATAGCATCGCATTTTTCTTTTTTTTTTTTTACAAAAAACGTCATTTGACAAAAATATTTCTCAAGTTAAAGCCATCTTGTACACCATACTTCAGCTGTCTACAGCAAATTCATCAGTTTGGAGGCCATCGTTAGACTTACACAGAGAACACCACCTTGAGGTTGATGAGTTAAAAGGCTGCCAACGGCCTTGCAAAGCAGGTAAGCAAGTCATACACAAGGGATGCTAATATTTACAAAAAAGACCAGAATTAAATTACAGAATCAGTTCAAAGTATTTCCTAAGCACAAAATGTGGATGCCTGTGTGATAGCTAAGGGCAATCATGAACAGTGTGCTGCTGCTTTGGGAACTTCGTCAAGTATTTCAGCTTCTGCTCTTCTTCCTTCAGCACCAGCCACTTCCCACTCGCTGTTTTCAAAGCCTTTTGAACTCTACTTTCATTGCATTCTGGAAACAACAGCCATTAGCCAAAGGACATTTTAACAGAGACAACAATTGACAGGTTAAACTTATCACAGGGAAAACTGATCTGTTAGCAGTTTAACCTGTAAGTTGATTTGTGGCCAGTATCCCTGGCCTGTGAGCCACTGATGGACATTAGTAAGAGTCCAGTGAGGGACCGTCCATGTTTCTCTTCTCTTTGATGAAATAAAGACACAGAAATACTCATCAGGCTCTTCTTTTCTGGCTAGCAAACATGTTGATTTATATTGAGGAATGTCAAGAATTTAGGTGCCTGGAGTTTTCTGGATCACCTGGCTTTTCTAAAAGATTTCTATCATGAACCAATCTTGAATTAAATGAACTTCTCCTTTGAGACTAGAGAACAGAAATGTAAAAGGTAGGGATTTCCTGAACAGGCATGGTGTTGAGTCTTTGTCTGGATTAGGTATAAAAGGCCTGACAATATTCGGAAACAGCCCTGAGATGGCAGTAAAATGTTTTCAACTACAAAATCAGATCTACCAATGGGAAGCAAAAATCTGATCTAATGAAAACAATCTATGCAGAAGTGTCTCAGGAAAGCTCTAGCAAATTGCTGCACCTTCTTTCTAGTTTGCAGGTCAAAGATAAAGAATACTATTACTCTTAAGATTTCACAAACATTCTACTTTATAATTGGTTATAATCTACTGCAGGATTTTTACACAGTTTAGGGGTGATCAAAATTAAGAAGGGATGCTTTTGGCGAAAGGCCATTTCAACTGTCTTTCAGCAAAATTGACAAATTCTGAAACATGAAAGATTCAGTTTAGGTGAAATTCATCAAAACAGTGCATCACCTTTTTTTTTTCTTTCTTTCTTTGCTTTGCTTACCCACATAATGTAAATGTAAAGTTAAAAAGGCAGACAGACAGGAGGGCACAAGACTCCCAGTGAAATTCCCATGCCAGCCACTCAGGAGGCTCTTTGTTGTTTATCTTTCCAAGTGGAACATGTCACTTAAATAAAGAAGGAAGCTGGGGAAGCCAAAAATGAGAATACCTGAGCCTTCCATTCTCTGAAGAGCTTATAAAATCCAAGCTAGATATATAGTTTCAAGAAATCTTTTATCCTTTTAAAAATACATTAGCAGTTTTCAAAATCACCTGAAAATCCAAGGAGGTCCTACTTGGACTGATACTTGATCGAGTGACTCTCACACTGTGTATGACTGACTGGGGCGACCTCAGTAATGGCGCTGAACCAGACAAAAACACGTCCCGGTATTCGTGACTCTCTGCTAGGAAGTCCATAGCAGTAGGTGGGAACCGGAAGTTAGGGCTCAGCTGGGAAATAAATTAGGACTGGCCACAGAATTGGAAGCATTTCTTCATTACCCATGAGTGGATTATTAGGAGGAAATGGAAGCTCTAAAGGTGACTGGATCCTCACTAAAAATGTAACATAAGCAAATGAGTCTCTTCACTTCCTTAAAGCAACTCTCTTATTAAACAAAAATTGTTCAAAATTGCTGTACATACAAACGACTCTATTTAGCACAGAGATTGCCCCCCCCCACAGTTATTGCTGAGGTGTCCAGGAAAAGCTCAATAAGTAGAGTTTCCAAAATATATCACTGTATTTTGTTAGTAAAAATGTCAGTTATATAAATACAACTCATGTTGAAATGTCTATTCCAGAAGGAAACACACATATACCCAGGCTCATGCCATAGCACCCCCCCTTCTGACAGGACCAACTTCTATTTCAGGGCACACAGGGGGAAGGTCCACAGAAGCGACCCTGGGGCCATCAGCCGTGCAGCACCACAATCCCTCAGCAATGCTGCCCACAGGCCAGCAGGCCACGGTGGCAGAAGAGGGCTGTGAACAGTCACGGAACGCTCTAAGGGTTTGGTCTGAGAGGGACCAGGATTTGTTTTCTCGCTGAGTGACGTCACCCCCTTAAGGAATCGCTCTCGATGTGGGGGAAAGACCAGGACGAAAGGAACACGCACTTGGGAGACTGAAGGTGACACCGTTGCTTTGACATCACAGATTTGTTCATTCTCAAGCATGGGTCTACTAGGAGAAAGACCTTTGCAGGAGCGGCATTCAAAAACGAGCTTCTCGAACAGAAATCCCCAGGCTGCATATCCAGGACTCTGAGTAGTTAAAATGACAGCTCCCCGCTGGAGCCTGTCTTCTCCAGCGTTAGCTAAAATTTATTTTCACCAAAATGCACAACGTATCTGCAGGTTATCAGCCTGTGTGGCCTTCGTTAAAAAAAAAAAAAGACTGCTATCTCTGAGTCTTGATATTTTGTTAAGGTCTCTTTTATAAAGAATTAGCCATCAGAAATCTGGAGGCACAGTTACGTGCTGCGTGACAAAGGTGGCTTCAAGTCTCCAGGAAGCAGGATCGCTCTGCTCCTCGTGTTTTCTCCACGGAAGGTATGTGTCTTTATAATTTCGTTAGAATTTGGCGAGGACGTGTGGAACACTGCAGGGGTGCCCTTTGAGAATGCCTTCCAACCAGCCTGTTGTCATATTCATTTGATCATCAAAATCAGAATAAATGGGCTTCATATCACAAGCAGTTATTGGAATGGCAGGGTTTCTCAGGTTACGGCATGTGGGCAAGACAGGACTTCTGTTCGTGGAGTTACTCAAGACAGGAGAGGCCTGACCTAAGGACAAGCCCCCCACACAGTAGGTGTCTCCGGCCTTGGCTTGAAAGCAGCAGTATCTCCAGGATGTCTGGGTCAGTCTCCGGGGCAGACCGTGCTGCCAGGCATTGGGCACATTGTCTTCTCCCCTTTGCTTGTAGGAAGAGAGTTCTAGCGAGGCAAAGGCTGCACTACCATTTGGCAACTGCCGCGGACCCCAGGAAATACCACGGGCATCTCACCACAGCGGCAGGTTCCCCAACACTGTGGGTGCCCAGCCGCGCGCTTATAAGAGACAGTGTGGGACCAACCCTGTCTTCATGACTCCCTTCAAATACAAAAGGGATCTAGTCCCCACTTAGGAGCTGAAAATCTCTCGATGCCTGTGCTGAGCTGTAGCAGGAGCTTGCCCATCCCTGACGGGCCAGACTCGCTAGAGCCGCTTGTCTCAGTGCTCCCTTGAGATCGTAGTACGAGTCTCGGTCACCTCACTTAGTAACTTAGTGAGGGGAAAAATCTGCATCTGTGGCCCAGGTTGCAGGACGAGGGGCTCTCGTGACGGATAAAGCTGAGCGTCACGACTTTCCATGAAGGCAGCCTGTGAAGAGAGAGGCAGGTCTCTGAAGACGGAAGGGGAGTCCAAGTCCTTCCCTCCTTCATTGATCCCTAAAAGATTTCAGCACGGGGTCTAAGAAACTTTCCTCGGATTTAAGCCCAGAAGAGACAGAAACGGTCCCCTCTTGACACTGGCTTTGTTGGACTATGGCCCTCCATTTTCACTTCCGAAAAGGGGTGAGTTTGTGGAATGTGTGCCAGAAGAGTGAGGGTTTCCTCTTGGGCTCCGCCAGGGCAAACACCTGCTGCTGGGGGACGCTGGGGGGCACTGTGACATGGCGCTGCTGGAGCGGGTGCAAGCCCTGGTACGGTGGGGCCACAGGGCATCCGCTGTAGCCTAATTCACAAGGGGGAAAGACAGAAGTGACAAGATTCAAAGTTCTTCACTAATTCTTAATTCACGTTAACCAAAAGAACATCTGGTAGCTAACTGAGAAACACTATGTTCAGATACTGTGTGTGGAGCTTGAATCCCCCCAGAAACCCTCCAAGGAGGGTACCATTACCCTAAATTGAGAGGGAAAGAAACCGACAGCCACAAGGTTATGTGGATCATCCACGGCAACGCTGCCGTTAAGCGGCAGGGTTAGAAACCCACAAGGGAAAGAAACAACACAATGCTTTAAATGAAAACCTGGAGCTTGGACGCCCTGGCCCAAATCCTTCTCTGCCACTTACTACCTTGATTATTGGAGAAATCTGAGAAATCATTCAACTTCTCTGTGCCTCAGCTGCCTGATCACTAAAGAGGAGGTCATAACACCTGTCAGGTTGCTGTAAGAATTAAATGAGTTACAATAAGTGCTTAGAACCAAGTCCCTGATACTTAACTACTCTAGTCAAAACTGTCTCATTAGAGTAGGCATTTTATTTATTTAGTTTTCTTGACAGTCTGTCTCTCAGGCTGAAGTGCAGAGGCATCATCATAGCTCTTGAACTCTTAGGCTCAAGTGAGCCTCCTGGCCCAGCCTCCCAAAGCGCCAAGTGTGAACCACTGTGCCTGGCCCAGGCAGTTTAAATCTGTGCAGAGGTGATGTAAACGGTTTATTAAAATCAGCTATTAGACCAAAAGGTAACTATGTAAGTCAGTGTGACGTGATGAAAGGGAGTGCTCGAGTGCTTGAGGGGCAGCTCTGGCCCTGACTTGCCATAACACTTTCCTTATCCTCCAGGGAAACAGAAGAAAGAAATAAAATAGTCCACATAGAGTGGCAGACCCTGCAGCCACCCATCAATGTTCACTCTGTTCCTTCCACAGCTGATCCAGGACCTTCCACCTGTCCCTGCCTTGTCCTGACATCTGGCTTGGGCTCCCCAGCAGCCTTTGGCATCTCTAGCATCAGAGGCCCTCCAAGCCCAGGCTGGGGCTTGGCCCCCTCCACGGTCTGCTCCACTGTCTAGCTGCTGGGCGAGAGACTCTGAGAAGACAGAAACTAGTAACATCTAACGCACTGACAGTTACTGGTCACCTGCCATTAACAGTGGAGACACACACCCACATATGCATGCACAAGGAATAACATTTTTTTTCTCTGCCTTCAAGATATTTATAACTTAGTGGGAGGAAAAAATCTGCATCTGTGGCTCAGCACCCATAGTATAGTGGTTATAGCGCCAGCCACATACACTGAGGCTGGATTTGATCCAGGGCTAGCTAAACAATGACAACTGCAACAAAAAATAGCTGAGCATTTTGACGGGTGCCTATAGTTCCAGCTACTTGGGAGGCCGAGGCAAGAGAATCGCTTAAGCCCAAGAGTTTGAGGTTGCTGTGCGCTGTGACGCCACGGCATTCTACCCAGGGTGACTCAGAGACTCTGTCTCAAAAAAAAAAAAAAATTTGCATCTGTGTGGGAAAGCAGGGGAATGCTCAGAGTCATTTTGGCAATGGATTCTTCCTGACCTATCATAGTCCTGGGATTAACAGGTCCTTACTTTTGCATTTTTAGTTAGGAAAATATTGAATGGAATATATTTGGTAAATCCCTTTGAGAATAGGAAGCTGATTATTTGAACAAAGTTTTTAAGAATGCAATGCGCATTTTTGGAATAAACATCCCTATTACTGAATTCCTGCTGGGCTAGATCATTTCTGTCATCTGCATTGTTAAAAATCTTTGAGCATTAGGACCCCTGGGTATGTGGCCTGAGCACTGAATTCTAATGTGCACAGCAGACAGTGAGTCACTGCTTTAAATAAGCTCCTGTGTCGCCTGACGTGCTCAACTTCCTTAGATCTCTTTTCTTAACGTATATTAGAATGCAGCCAGCCTAAAATTAACAAGCAGGGGTTGACAATTTCCTCCTCGTTGGTTTGGCTCAGGCTGATGCATGTGTGACACGATAGTCCCTCCAGGGGTGGGTGGTCTGCAACCCTTCTCTGTACCACCTCCAAAGACCCCTCCTATGCCCTCTCTCCAAACGGAGCCAACACTGATGCACATCTAAAGTCAGGTACAGGCTGACTTTCAGCTGCCCCCTATTTCAGATGTGGCCTTTCAGTTTTAAGTCACACTTCTCTCCTTTGCTCAAAGCTGGTCACACGCTAACAACTTCCCCCACTTTCAACGGAATACCCATATACATGAAGGAGACGAAGTCTTCTCCACATCTCACCTTTTGACTTCCCTTGTCCTGCCTTTTGAGCATTTGACATGGCAAGTTTCTTCTGATTTTCTGAAATTTCCATTCCTGAAATTAGAGACAAATGTGACGTATGTTCAGAAGCAGTGAACACATTTTGGAATTAACTTGCACCACAACCTCTGTCAGCATTGCCATGTTCACCATCGCCTGAGACAAAGAACCTTGATCCTCAAAGAAGCATGAGAGGCTTAAGATTGGAAAGGGGAGGTCGCAAAGACTATCACCTGGTGGCCACAGAACTATCTTCCAAATCCAGACATTTTTAAGAGTGAAATGAAATACAGTTAATAAGATGCACACAGGCTATTTGTGTAAAGCCAGACCCTCCTGGGCAAATGTTCACACAGGGTCAACCCCAATTATTGCCCCAAAGAGTGGGGCCCTGGGGAGAGAGGACAAAGCAAGGGTGCCATGCCTGCCCCCCATGTGCCATGAACGCTTTGGGAGCTGGCCACTTTCCCTGGCAAAGGCACTTCCTGAGTGATGGGAACCAGATTGTGTGCCCCTAGAGCACACAGCACGCACCCTGAACCTCACTCTGCCATAAAGCCCGCGGGCAGAGAGGCGCTGTCTGTGTGCAGAGGGCGGACTGCAAGAAACACAGTGCTGGCCAACTGGAGAGGGGACCCGCTACAGCCTCGTGGTCAGGACGTGAGGACAGATGTAAGAACAGAACCCAGCGTGGCCGTACCTGGGTGCTAGGTCCTGCCTTCCCCCATGGAAAGCCTTTCACCTGCCCCTGCCTTGTCCTGACATCTGGCTTGGGCTCCCCAGAAAGCCTTTGGCATCTCTAGCATCAGAGGCCCTCCAAGCCCAGGCTGGGGCTTGGCCCCCTCCACTATCTGCCCATGCACAGATGTACCAGCACCGAGACTGGCATGACATTCCAGGCAAGGGCCTGCATCCTATTTTATCCCACACTTGCACAGTTCAGACTCTGTGGCTCAGAAACCCCTCATTCATACAGGCACGTCTTCTGACCCCCACAGCAAGGGAAGAAAAACAGGTCTCTCCTTTCTCTTCTACTGAGGCCAGTCTGGAAAGTGGTTAGGGTGCCCCTGTAGGCAGTCACGCTATCTCAGGGGAAACCCAGATGTTCTGACTTACATGTGATTTCAGGGTCTGCATTGGACCCCATTACCTGACGAGTAAAATTAGGATTTGTGACTGTGTCATTTGCATGTTAATCACTGTCATCTGCAACTATCTCCAACATTCTGGGTATGACAGAGTGATCAGCCTTATTCCAATGGGCCCTGGTTTCACACCAATAATACACAGCAATTGGTGGGACTCAGATTTCTGCTTAGTCTAAAGGATGCTCCGACAGTTGGAAGGAGCCAGCTGTTGAGTGTTTCTGAGCAGATTCTTGCTTCTGGTGGCAGATTAGCCTAACCTACTTATAAATCCTTTCTGACTCTAACAGAGGATCCCACAAAACCTCCTATAGGTGAGACCAAAATCCATAGCCAAGCTTAGAGCTAGTGGCGGGGGGTGGGTGGTGGGGGGAGATGGGGAGGGGGCACATCTGAGGTCTGGGCTCACTTGGACTGACTTCCTTTTGATAGTTTGTGCTCAAAACCTGAAGGAGTTGGGTGGCACCTGTGGCTCAGTGAGTAGGACACTGGCCCCATATACCGAGGGTGGCAGGTTCAAACCCGGCCCCAGCCAAACTGCAACAAAAAATAGCTGGGCGTTGTGGTGAGCTGTAGCACCTGTAGTCCCAGCTGCTCGGGAGGCTGAGGCAAGAGAATCACCTAAGCTCAGGAGTTGGAGGTTGCTGTGAGCTGTGACACCAGAACTGTATCACAAAGGGAGATAAAGTGAGACTCTGTCGCTACCAAAAAACAAAAAACAAAAAAACTTTAAGGAGCTTGAGAGGCCCTGGAACTGGGGCCTGGAGACTGTGGTGGGACCGCCCCTAACATCAGGCATGGCAGCCTCAGTCTCCCGGGGCCATGAGCTACCTCCAGATCAGCAGAAGGTGGGGTGTCAACCCAAAGAAGTAGAAGCAGAATCATGAGCTCAAAGAGCAACACCTGAACTACAACATACAGTGCAGGGTCCCTCATTTCATGTGAGGGAAACATGCAGAGCTGCCGGGTGTAAACCCACCATGGCAGCAACATCCATTTAAAGTGCTTTGCGGCTTGGCGCCTGTGGCTCAAACAGCTAAGGCGCCAGCCACGTACACCTGAGCTGGCGGGTTTGAATCCAGCCCGGGCCCGCCAAACAACAATGACGGCTGCAACCAAAAAATGGCCGGGCGTTGTGGTGGGTGCCTGTAGTCCCAGCTACTTGGGAGGCTAAGGCAGGAGACTCACTTGAGCCCAGGAATTGGAGGTTGCTGTGAGCTGTGATGCCACAGCACTCTATCCAGGGTGACAGCTTGAGGTTGTGTCTCAAAAAAATAAAAATAAAATAAAATAAAGTGCTTTGCAAAAGCCTTAAGAATCATCTAATACTTTTTTTTTTTTTGGGGGGGGGAGATACACTCTCACTATGTTGCCCTTGGTAGAGTGCCGGTGGCGTGACAGCTCGTAGCAACCTCAAACTCTTGGCCTTAAGCTATTCCCTTGCCTCAGCTTCCCAAGTGGCTGGGACTATAAGTGCCCGCCACAATGCCCGGCTATTTTTTTGTAGTAGTTGTCATTGTTGCTTGTCAGGCCCGGGCCGAGTTCGAACCCACCAGCCCTGGTGTATGTGGCTGGCACCCTAGCTGGTGAGCTATAAGTGCCAAGGCATCATCTGATGCTTCTGATGGCCTGGGTGAGAGTCACCTCCATGTGACTCAGCCTCTGGGAACACATGCAGGTAGTTCTAAATGCTATTTACTTGTCATGTCTCAAGAGTGGGCCAGTTCTGTAAACCTCAATCTTCTCATCTGTAAAGAGGGTACAGTAATAGTAGCTCCTTCATAGGGATTCAATGAGATAATCTGTATAAATGTGCTTACAGAGCATCTGGCACAGATCAATGTTGAATAAACACTGCCTGCAGTGACTACATTTACCCATCTCAGCAAAGCAAGTTTAGAAGTACTTATGATTTATAAATCCTTTCTCTTTTCCCCACAGTGGGACTGGTCTGTCATGGGGAGAGCTGGGGCAGACCAGGCACGCAGGGCCAGAGGCGGCGGCCAGAAAGCCAAGCTGCTCACCCATCTCCCGGTCCTCCTGCACCCGCCTCCTTTCGTCCGCACAGGCCTGCAGCCACCTGGCTTTGTCTTCCTGCTTTTTGGCACAGAAGAGATGAACCTCGTCCGTGGTCTTGCTGATGAGTTTGAAGGCGTTCTTCACGCTGAGGTTCCAGTCCTTGTCCCGCCCATCCTCCAAGTCCACAAGCTCCACTTGGTCCAAGTCCAGCCGGCCCTTGTAGTACAGCATGTCCCGGCGCAGCAGGTCCTTCTTGCAGGACACCATCTGGTGGTCAAACAGGAAGAACATCCGCTGCTGGCTCTTGCCCTGCTTAGTGATTTTGGTCAGTTCCCCAGAATGAATCAATTCTGAGCTCCGGTCTAAGATATCTAGTCCCTGGAAGAATAAAAACAGACCTTAAGATCTTCTTTCAATTCTGATTTCCTCGGGTATCAGGCATGTGGGAGAGGGTTCTGACACTGAACCTTTCTCAGACTTTCCAGTTACCTGAGGAACTGCCCCTGCACACAGGTGGGCAGGGACTCAAAGGTCATTTAAACCTCAGTTTATTGGTCTCCATGAGCGTGACAATTCTTTCTTTTCTTCTTTCTCCAAAAATTGTTAGAGTATTTCTATATTATCTGAAGTTTCCGCCTTACCTGAAACCTCTGCTGAGAAACATGCTGAATTAACAGAACCCAGCAAAGATCTGAAATGGTGACTAAGACTGATCCTCCAAAAACAAGCAAGCAAGGGGGAGGCTCCAACGTATGGGCACACAGTACTGACAACCTCTGTGTCAGGTATACAGCAGTCCTTGAAGTAACAACTACTAAAGAGTTTATGGTCTTGGAAACAAAAGGCCAGACGGCAAATTGCCAATAAGAAATTAATATCTTCTGACAAATTATCTTGTAAATGTCAGAATCCAAGACCGAAAGGAAAAACACACTTTTGCTGTATTTAGGTTGGATCAAATCCGAGGTTACTTCATGGTACCTGGTATGACACTGGCTTTGTTTTGTAAGATTTTGTTCTCCTTTAATCCCAGTTATACACAATAATTTTTGAAGGCAAAAGAGCTTGACTCCAAAATAGTTCTTCTATTTTCTTGCTTACAGCAATTCCTTGCCCTAGATTCTTCACTTATAAAATAGGGGAGTGGACTTAGAGTTCGCTGAGGTCCCGTCCAAGCTCCAGAAGGGTAAAAGGCCCTTGAAATAATCATATCTCTCCCAACTTTTACTGCTATCGCCTGCTTCAGTTAAAAAAAGCTCATTTCGGCTTGGCGCCTGTGGCTCAACGGGCTAAGGCGCCAACCACATACACCTGAGCTCACGGGTTCGAATCCAGCCCAGACCTGCCAAACAACAATGACGACTGCAACCAGAAAATGGCCGGGCATTGTGGTGGATGACTGTAGTCCCAGCTACTTGGGAGGCAGAGGCAGGAGACTCGCTTGAGCCCAGGAATTGGAGGTTGCTGTGAGCTGTGATGCCACAGCACTCCATCCTGGGTGACAGATTGAGGCTCTGTCTCAAAAAAAAAAAAAAGCTCATTTCTTGGGCGGTGCCAATGGCTGAAGTAGTAGGGTGCTGGCCCCATATGCCAAGGGTGGTGGGCTCAAACCCAGCCCCGGCCAAAGAGAAAAAAAAAAAGAGCTAATTTCTCACTCCTCTGGAGGTGAGTTCTGATCAATTAGTGAATGTAGGAAAATCTGACTTGGTCTAATAACAACCAGGAATGCATCAGTTTGTTGTTCTTACAGGGGTACAGCACGGTGGTTATCAGCATGGACTTTTAAGTCAGGCCCAACTGAGTTTGAATTCAGTTCTGCCACTTTTTAGCTATGTGGCCTTGGGCAAACTACTGAACCTGGCTGGACTTCAGTTTCCCCAGCTGTGAAGTGGGGGTATTAACAGTGCCCACTTTATAAGACTGTTGAGAGGATGGAATGAGTTCATATACGTAAATGGCTTAAACCAGTGCCAGACGTAGTAAACACAGGGGCTAGCTACTGTCATTGTTTTTATAAATAAACATGGGTATGTGCGCGCGCGCGCGCGTGCGCGTGTGTGTGTGTGTGTGTGTGTGTGTGTGTGTGTGTGTAGACACAAAAGTATTTGTTGGACCATTATTGTAGGTTGCTATGCCAAGTTCTATATTTGTACTGTCTTATATACTGTAGCCTGTGAGGTAGATAATAATTTTCTCCCTAATTTATAGGATGAAAAAATTAATTTTGCCCAGATCCAACAGAATTCAAATGTATGCGGTGACCCCAGAGTCCCCCGTGCACGATGTGGCTGCGTTCCACTGGAAATGTGCTCCAGTCGTTCCTTGGAGCTTACTCTGTACCAGGAGACGGGCTAGATGAGAGAAGCTTTGAGAAACCAACTACAGACACTTTTATTTCTTCATGGAGGTGGGCTGTAAAGTAGCTGACTATTAAATTCAGCAACACGTCTCAAAATAAATGCACTATTAACAGCGTATATACCATAAAGTCAGGAACGCCAAGTATGGAGAACAGGATTTTAAAGCATGTCAACACCCACGGAAGATGCAGGAGGGAGCAAGGGTGGAGGTGGTTCCCACTTACCTCCCAGCCCACGATGGACACCTGCCAGCGAGCTATCTTGTCTATGCTCTCCAGCTTGCGTTTGCGCTCATTGATCAAACAAGCTACGTTCTTCATGGCCTCATATGCTGCCTTTATGTTGCTGTAATCACTGCAAAACAGGAAGTTAATTTGAACCCTGTAACATGGACTCACACATGATAAATGACAAAATAACGCACCGGATCCCTGCTTCCTATACTAATAGTCTAGACAAAGAGGCATTTAAATAACAGCCTTTGTTCCCCTTTTCTTATTCCTCCTGAATAGACTACAGTCTGCATACTTAAGGGAGCCAACACAGTACAATTCAGAATTCTTTGGAACAAGAATGTTTTCATTCATTTCCCAGAAATCACAATGAATGAAAGCAAATGCCACGAGAAGTTTTAATCACAGTGATAATGAATTATTTTCATTAATACAGAGAGAATGGTCTATCACTGGTTTGATTCTGATAGAACTAGTTTTGCTATTTAAAGCACTTTGAAAAAAAATCACATTTATTTTTAAGAGTAATGATACGCTTGAGTCCCATCTTTTATGCTGTCTAAGAGAGGACGGGGAAGGGAACAGCTATAGATGTCTGAAGTGGGGAGTTATGGAAATGCTAATATGGCATTTGCCACACCAAAAGATCTGTGTTTCTGGTGCTTTCCACATTCAGTCACATCAACCTAAAATGTTCTCCGCAGCTGGCATGTGTCCCCAAGCTCACTAAAACTATAGGTACTGAGAAAGCAGAAACTATAGTTCTAATTGACACACAGGCTAGAACAGAGCACGTCTCACATCTGAAAGTTTTACATTCAAGTTATGCACAGCACTACTAATTTGGGGATGTGTAAACCAATCACCCAGCTAATGAGCTGTACTTTCTACTTTCCAGTGGTGACTTACAGGGCAGGTCTCCACTGGAACATGTGAGAATCCTACACAGCAGGGGACAAAGCCTTGGAAGCAGAGTCTATTGTCCATTTACCAAACACTCAGCTCCAGGCGAGCCCCTGGGCATAGCCTCACCAAGCAGACCCTGTGGTCTTCAGACAGGCCTGTTCACACTCAGAAGTGGAGCAGAAAACAGGAACAAAAATGCCATAAAAGGGCTGCTGAAAGAATGGGTGCAAAACTCCCAAAGAGGCCTCCAGCAATGAAGAAAGGGTAAAAAATAAGTTTGGGTGGAAAATAACAGCGAAGAGACAGAATGAAAAGAGTTTAAGAACTTTTTGCTTTGTTTTACTTACAAAGTGAATTCCTTTGTGGGGGAGGGTCATTTCCTTTAAACTAATATTTTTTTAAAAAACAGCCAAAAGTCTGTAAATGCTTACAGTGAAAAATGCTCTTAATAGAGAAAAACCAGCTATGGAGGAGTGATGTGGGGGACTTCAGGCCACTGTGCCTCGCTCTTGGACAGCTGTCTGTCCAAGTCTTCCAAGAAGATTTTGCTTTCAATTCTCTTATTTTTTTTTTTCTGGCTCCTTATCATCATGCCTTTTCATTCTTTCTTTAAATTTCTTCAACAATTTGCAGAAATTCAGAGCAACCTAATTCTTTGTACCCTCGATAAATACTAAATAATTATTTAAAAAGTCAAAAAAAAAAACCAAAAACCTGTATAAATATTTACAACTTAAAAAAAGTCTTCAAATTTGTGGCTGTTGACTTCCCTGATTTTTTCCACTAAACCTTTCTGCTTTCTCTATCAGAAAAAGAAAAAAAAAATAGATATAGCTCTCTTTTATCTATTTCAATGAACTCTCTTCTCTTATTCTGTTAGCCCTAGTTCTAAAACCCATGTTGAGGGTCCATTACATTGCTTTACCCGCCGATCTAATTGTTAAAAGGTTCCCTGTCTCTCTGCGAAGTTCAGAAGCTCAGAGGACAATAGAATGATCCACTCTTACCCTCCGATCTAATTGTAAAAAGGTTCCCTGTCTCTCTGCGAAGTTCAGAAGCTCAGAGGACAATAGAATGATCCACTCTTACCCTCCGATCTAATTGTAAAAAGGTTCCCTGTCTCTCTGCGAAGTTCAGAAGCCCAGAGGACAATAGAATGATCCACTCTTACCCTCCAATCTAATTGTAAAAAGGTTCCCTGTCTCTCTGCTGAAGTTCAGAAGCTCAGAGGACAACAGAATGATCCACTCTTACCCTCCAATCTAATTGTAAAAAGGTTCCCTGTCTCTCTGCTGAAGTTCAGAAGCTCAGAGGACAACAGAATGATCCACTCTTACCCTCCGATCTAATTGTAAAAAGGTTCCCTGTCTCTCTGCCAAGTTCAGAAGCTCAGAGGACAATAGAGTGATCCATTCTTCACTCCCTACATGAAGATATCTAGGTGTTAAAAACTCAGAACTACTGTGGTTTGCCACAAATTTCCTCTGGGTACAATCCTTTTCCTGTCCCTCTTCTCACTAGGTCCCTTCAAGATGAGCCTCTGAAAGAGCTGCAGGTGCAGTTAAGAGCCTTGTGTCAGGGACATGGACCTTGTTTGATTGGGTTCTCCCTAAAATAAGTTCTAACCTAGAACCTTGTACCACCATGTCTGGCTCAGAGTCTGGCAGACAAACAGCAGGTGCCAGGAGAGAGTGCGATCAATTAAACAAGCACCACTACCTCACGGCACTGAAGAGCTGGGTCATGCTTGGTGACATTCTCCCACACCATGGAAAATGGATGTGCCCGTTCCAACTCTGAAGAGGGGACATATCTTTCGTATCATCACAGCAATGCTTCTGTGCGTGGTGCACGTAGGAAAATGATGGTTTGTTATTAAGTAAGCAAGGAATAACTTTTTGGCGCCCCAAAAGGAGACCAGATGCTAGAGACAGAGCATTCAGGTAATGGCAGAAAGCAGCCCTGTGCTCCCAGCAGGGCAGAGGGGAGCAGGGCTCAGCACCTCTGCATCTCAGCACAGCCTGTCTGCTCAGCTGACCCCACACGCTACTGCAGCCCTACTTTTTGTGCATCCTCACCCCTTCTAGCAAGTAACTTTTTAGCCATATAAATAATATTGCTCTGAAGCTGCTACGGATCACCCTGAGTACAAGAGAGGGGAGGAGGAAGGTCTTTCTAAAACTATTCACACAGTGCCCGTCTTCTGAAAAGCTCTGTTAACTACCGTGTAGCTACCAGGGAGGATTTATACAATGCATGCAAATGGTACAAGAACAGCACAAAAATCCCCACACACCCATGACATGTTGAGCACCAGCCTTCTGTTCACATGTGTCTCTAGGAACGGAGATCCCTGGAGGCTTTTCAATTACCTTATTTCAGTAGTTACCACATTGTAAATGATCCCAAAACTTCTCCCACAGAACGAACCCTCACCTGTGCTCCTGCGTGGTGTACTTCAGCAGCTCGGCCAGCTGCAGCGGGTACTTGCAGATCTTCTGCACCGGCGTGAGCAAGAAGCCGTCGATGGCGATGTCGATCATCTGCTGCAGCAGGCGGCAGGCCTCGAAGAAGTGCCGGTACTTGCCCTGCTTCATGAGCTGCGAGAGCTCCAGGCAGGCGCCGGGGTGGTTGTTGCAGTACTCAGAGTAGATGGCGAAGCCCTCTTGCTGCGGAGGAGAGCACAGCTGTGTCAGCTTCTGCAGTGGCTCCACGGGGGCAGGGACAGGTAACACCCTGACCCCCTCGATGGGGCAGTTCTGGGAAGGAGGCGATGGATTCCAGCAAGGAGGGCGGGTCCCCACGCGGCTCTGCCTCTCGGAGGGGGGAGGGGAGAGGCGCTCTGGGACACCGGTGGCATTCCTGCTCCCAGCTGTGGTCTGATGAGCTAGCTGCAGACATCAGGCGGTGCTGCTCTAAAGCCCGACTCCCTCCTTCCTCATCTTGCCACTTTAACTCGTTGACCAAGAGGTGCTGTGCCTCACCATGTGTCCCCCTCCTTAACGCTGTAGGGACAGGCTGTCACACATGTTGCCCTCTCACCTCAGACAGAAGGGCCTCTGGCTCGCCCCCACCTCCCTCCACTCCTCCCTGGGCTCCAGGGCAGCACTCTCCCCTCTTCCTCCCACGTGTCCTGTCCCGGGTTCCCCACCCTTCCCACTCTGAAGTGCAGTCCCCACGGCGCAGCTCCCCAGCCCCCAGTGTCCTTCCCGAGACAACCCTGGGCCGCACCCTCACGGCAACCCGCCCTCTCCGGAGTGGCCTTCCTTCCCGCCCCTGCCCAGCTCTACAGCTTGGGCTTGGGTCTGCTCAAACTCAACAGGCCCCAAACCAAACTCTGGTTTCCCTACGAAACAGTTTCCAAATCCACCTGTAATTCTTTGAGACTAAAGCCCTACATGTGGTTTTGACTGCTCTTTTTTCTTTGTTGCTTCCAATCATTCTCGTTAAGAATGTTAAAGTAGGATTGAACTACCTACTTTAACTTTCTCTCTTTTTCTGTCTCCCCAGTGACAAGCAATGCTCTCCTGATCACTGCAGGGAGACACACTTCCCAGGGCTACCACCCTGCTCCTGGCCTGACTTCACTTGGCGTCTGCAGCTTCTCTCTTACTGTTTCCTCTGCAGGAACTTCCTGCACTGGCCACAAAGGCAGGCCTGTTACAAGGTCCCAAATATGCCCAGGCCACCTATGGGGCCCATCTTCTCACCTGCATTACCACCAAATACTCAGCTACTTCAAATCTACCCACCCAGCAGACCAGCTCTAGAGAGCTACTGGGCCCAGCACCCAGCAGTGAAGGAGGTGGTGCTGCTGTCATCTATTTGGGCTGGAAATAAAATCTTCCTCTGAAATCTTTTATTATTAAAGAGTAATAGTCATCGGTTAAGAAGTGATAAGCTCATGTTGTCATTATGGGAATATTTAGCAGTCATGAGGTCACATGCCTGGGTCTAAATTCACATTTGCCACTTAATGAGGTGTCACATTGGGTCACTTACTCTTTGGGCCTTAGTTTTCTCATTTATAAAATAGGGAAAATAACTGTGCCGACCTCATAGCAGCACAGCAGTCAATATGAGAAAACCCTTTAAAAAGTGCTTGAAATAGAAGAAACACTAAAAACTATTAGAAATTACTCCAAATGCAACCTCCTAATTCCAGACTACATAAAAGGATTTTGAAAAGACAGACTTGAGATATCTGGGTAAAGATTTTAACCAATCAATTTTACAAAGAACATGTGGAAAATTAATAGCAAATAAAAAGTAAAAAAGACGTGTTTCAAAATTACCTTTTTATGGCATGGGTATGTAATTTTTTAAAAAAATATTAAATGACAAAAAAAAAAAAAAAAAAAACAAGAACAAAATTACTACTTAACCAGATGTCATTAGTAAAGAAGTAACAGTGACGTACATGTTGAAGAAAGCAAGATCCTATTTCACTTAAGTGAGGTTCCTCTTTATTGTACTGTTTCTCAAGGTCTTTCAGAAACTTTCTTTGGAATTTGTAAATATCTTCAATGTTTCCAAAAATAGTGGCTAGTTGTGCAACAGTGAACATTCCCGTGTGCTTGCGGCATTGTCGGATATAGCCCTGAAAAATACAAAAGTAAATTTTTTTGTGTGGAAATTCAAAGAAATTATTTATTTGAATGATATAGTTTTGGGAGCCTAAAGCCATGATCTTGGAGTGGATTTTAATGAGAGAAAAATCATTTAAGTATTTACAGTATACTTCCATGATTTAATTTATCATAGATATTTTAAAAACTAAAGGAAAGTGAAAAGGTTCACATGGTTGGATTTATACTCCAAGGAACCATATTATGTTTCCAGAAACAAATTTCAAATACCAGAGTTCAAAAACTGACATTGTCGCACTTTTCCCAAACTCTTAAGATAATCATTCTCCCATCCCTAATTCCATTTTACAGCTGAGAAAACTTGTTGAATGCAGGGTCATCACTTGCTGAATAGCTACTACAACTCTGCTCACTGTCAGCCATGGCACACAGCCAAGGACGTCTTACCCGAGGACTCTACCACCACCGTCTATGGACAGCAAACCTCTGTAGACTTTATCATAACACTAATGAAGAACATTATCTCTACGTACAATACCATAGTTATACTATATGGTTTGGGCAGAAGCCGGTGGGATGGGAAAAAAACTCTACACATATATGTAACAGTTACCTCCAAAATAGCGTCATGCCATTGAATAGACTACCCAGATCATATGATAAAATACATACCACTAACTATGTCGTATGAATTTCATCAGAAAACCAATATACTGGAATAGTTCAGAATACAGGCTCTGGGGTACAAACCACCTGGGTTTAAATCCCAACCCTGCCAGTTAATTTCTCTATATGCCTCTGTTTCCTCATCTGTAATAGGGAGTTTACAGGAGCTGCCTAGTGAGAATGTTGTATTTACTGAGTTAATCCAGGTAAAAGGATGGAACAGAGTCAAATGCTTGACAATTACTAGCAATTACCCTAATTTCCTGAAATGCCACTGGAAAGCTACTTCTTTCACCATACATTTATACACAGTAAGATGGTTGGCACCGATAAACTAAACTCTGGTGTGTCTATATATGGCTGGCTAATCCCATCACAGGACAGGCTGGTCCCTGGCTTCAGCTTGCCTTCCATGCTGAGCAGCCACAGCTGAATTGATAGTGCAGACATCAGCACCACAGCTAGGGGAGCTGGAATGATCCCGCTAGGCAGACAACAGTTTAGTGTGATGCTGAAACAAAATCCATAAAAACCAAAAGTACCACAGGAGGGAAAAACCCTTTCAGATACCCATCTACTAATGGTCCATTCTCAGAAATCAGGACAAGACTACAAAACTTACTGCCAAGTAGAATGCTATAACATTACAGGGCCTTGGATATGACCAGATAACACCAATTCCTACCCCCGGCTGTATCTAACTGACTCAGAATGTTGCCTGTCAGTCAGTTGACTGGCTGCTGTGGGGTTGCAGAGAGTGACAAACCTTTGATTCATTGAAAAGTCAAGTGAGGGTGTGGCCTCCTGTGAAAATCATTCACTTTAAATAATCTCAGGAGTTACGTCCTGAAAGAGACAGTTGCTTAGTGCCCCGAAGAGAGGACTACTGCGCTAACAGGTTGGATGGACAGCCACGGGTGCTTATGCTCAGCAGAGGGCAGGTGCTGCTGCATCTGAGCAGAAGGGCAGGCTGGTGGGGAGGAGTGAGGCACACGTGTGACAGTGTGTACCCCTCAGTGTCGGACTGGGAAACCCCACGGGCACGTGCGGCCCTCCAGGAGACCTGAGGGCTGGCATCGTACCTCACAGATGTCCTTGAGGTGTTTGATGTAGACCCGCTCCGTGTTCATGATCTCCTGGATGACGTTCGTCCTCATCTGGTGCTTATTCTCGGACTGCCTGCGGTGCACGTGGCTGGCGTCCTCATCTGGCTCCTCACCATGGGGGCCGCTGGAGTTATCCGACAGCTCTTCCTGATTAACTCGCAACTACAGTCCGCACAGAGGGGACAGGTCACGCAGGGCAGGGAAAGGTGAAGACACACCCCAGCCCAGGAGCCACTTGTCTGTGACTAGGCAGGAAGGCAGCCTGGCCCTAGCCTGTCTTGACAGACTTAGCAGAGGCTCGGCCGTGCCAGCAGGCACACCAACCACCACAACGGCCACACGGGACAACTTGCTTGCCTTTAATAAAGTTTTTACTTCGGCCCAGCCTACTTTCTGATAGGTTTGACTTGTGTAAAAAGATGCGAATCTGTATGAAGAGTGAGATTTGGCCCGAAACAATTCTGCTACTTCCCCCATAGATACTTTTTTTTTTTTTTTTATTGTTGGGGATTCATTGAGGGTACAAGAAACCATGTTACACTGGTTGCATTTGTTAGGAAAAGACCCTCTTACAATCGTGTTTTGCCCCCAAAAGGTGTGGCACACACCAAGACCCCAAGAC